>VMDR010000030.1:456235-608977 GCA_007922815.1 Macrotus californicus
GGGGGGGGGGGGGGGGGGGGGGGGGGGGGAGAGTGCTGAGCTGACTCTCCCAAATGAGCAGAGCCGAAGCCCCTGTGGAACCCAGGACACCAGGTTCTCTACATCCTTTGGACATTAATCCCTTCCCAGATAAACGGCTTGCAATGTTTTCTCCTGTCTCTGGGTTGCCTTTCTACTCTGTTGCTAGTATCTCTTGATACAGAGAAGTTTTTAATTTTAATAAAATCTAGTCTTTCTATCTTTTCTCTTGTTGTCTGTGCCTTTGGCGTCGTATCCAAGAAACCGTCCGTCGCCCTCTGCTTTCCTCTGAGAGCGCTGTGGCTGCCGCACTTGTGTGTGGGTGTGCGGTCCACTGTGAGTTCACGTTTGTGTTCGGTGTCGGGTGAGGCTCCGAGTTCATCCCTTTGCATGTGGACAGCCAGTTTTCCCAGCACCATTTCTTGAAAGGACTGTCCTTCCCCGGTCGGACGATCACGGCATCACTGTGGAAAAGCATTTGACCATGTATGGGAGGGTTTATTCTATTCTAGGCATTCAAGTCTGTGGCCCTCTTGATGCCAGGACCACACTGTTCTGATGACTGTGGCTTTGTGGTACGTTTGGAGGCGCAATGGAGCTTCCTGCTTGGATGCACCAGGAGGTGATGCGTCCTGGAAGCTGTGCGTCCAGGACCCTCCCACCCTTGCCCTGTGCCGACCCTTTATATGAAACTGGTCAAAAGCACATCATTGCCCTAAGTTCTGTGAGTCCTTTAGTGAACTGCCAAACCTGAGAGGGACGTAGGGACCCCTGAATTTGCGGCCAGATGGTCACAAATGAGGGTGGCTTGGGGACCCCTGGCTGACACCTGAGGTGGGGGCAGACTTGTGAAGGGCTCAGCCCTTCATTTGTGAGGTCCGATGCCAACTTGGGGCGGTTAGTGCCGGGATTACCTTGCAGCCCACCCTGCCGCCGGCTTTGGGTGGGAGCAATGGTCTCTCGAGGCTGTAGTTCAGTTAAATGAAGTGACACACGGCAAAGGTCAGCGGAGGGCCCTGCCCCCACCAGAAACCACAGGTGGCAGCCCTTCCAGGCGATTGTTTTAATAAATGTTTTCTTTTGCTTCGGCCAAGGAAAGCTGAGTGGCAACACCTGTCCTGGCTTCTCGGTGGCCATGAAGTCTCGAATGGGCCGAGGGACCTCTGTAATGTGAACGGACCGGACAAGATCACTTCTACGGCGTGCCAAATTTGGCCTAAAAGTGTGCTTTTCAAGTCTCAAAAATATAACATTCTGTGGTACTCCGGGCTTCCTCATCAATCAGGAATTCTAGTTTAACGAAGAGATTCGTTCTCACGAACAAGGGTGACTGAATGGCAGGGCCTTTGTCTCCTCCGTACCAGACCTTGACATTCGAGCCACGGGGGGGCCCTGGAGCTAGCCGTGCTCCAGGTGAGAGCCCAACCTGTGCTGGGCAAAGCCCCTGGGAAATCGGATGCTCTGCAGGTGGCTCCGTTCCCAGCAAAGGAGGTGTCCCCGTACTGAGCGGCCAGGGTGGGGGCAGGGCCCTTGGCGCCCATATTCAGTGGCCACGTAATGCCGAGCAAACCGGCCGGGACTGCACGGAGCTGTGCTCTGTGTGTTAAATGCATTTTGCTCCATTCTGATCCTTTCAAGTCCGTAGCTGTGTGCTTTTCGGACACGGGAGCCCTACATGGGCCCGGGAAGTGCCGTCTCCCCAGACGGCTCCAAGCCCCACTCCTCACCCTCACCCTCCCTGCTGCCCCGTCTTTGCCACCAGCCCCACCTCAGACCTTCCTCTCTCGGCCAGCTCCTTTGGGCCCAACGCCTCAGAATGCCCTTGGTTTCGGGGCCACCCCTCCCCCATCCCTCCCGGCCACAGCTCCTTTCTCTCTGGGCAGCTCCGGCCGGATTCTCTTGGCGGTCCTCGGAGCCCAGATGGAGGCACATCTCCAGCAGACTGCCAAGAGACAGGAGAGGGCAGAAAAACATCCCCAAGCCAAAATCGATGCCACAGCCACCACCTCCTCTGCCAGAAACCCCGGTCTCCCTCAGTGAGCTCGCTTTATCGGCTTACTCAGAGTGAGTACAAAGGTCTGGTTTTACAGCCCACAGCCCATTCACAGCAGGAGAGAGGACAGAGCCTCCATCCTGGTGGCAGCAAGAAGTGAGGAGAGAGGGAAGAGGGAAAAAACCACGAAAAAGACTTGAGAAACCAAACCCCTGTGTCTGTGTAGGGGCGGAGAGTTCCTTACAGGGGGCGCGACTCAACGCCAGAGGCGTCTTTCCGGGAACATTGAGAAGGAGTGAAGTGAGATCTGTTGTTACCGAAGGCAGAAAAGCAGGCCGAGCATTTTACAGATAAGACGGCAAACTCGTAGTTCATAAAAAATTCTTCAGCCCGGGGCATCTAACTTCCCACCAGGGCTGCTTCAGAGCATTCATATTCATGTTCTCGTCCCTTAGAAACGTCTGCCCTCCTGTGCCCGGACACAAACGTCACCGAGAACGTGGTCCCTGAGTGCCAGGCCCACTTCTGCCTGGAAGGGCTCCCTCCCAGGGTGGGCCGGCCTCGTCCTCCTGGACAGTGACTGCTGGTGACCTTCAGGGCCTCCAGGGAGCTGCTGGTGGGGTCGTGGTGGGGCCTGGGATCACCACCTGGTGCTGCGGCCACAGCCCTGGAGACTTGCTCTTGGCCAGGCCAGCGGCCAGCGGGAGGGCAGCGGGTTCATGTACATACTCTCCCAGGAAGAGTGCAGCTGCCCTTGGGACTGAGCACAGCATTCTCACCTCCCTCTGAATCTCCGAGGCTTTGGCTCTGTGAGCCTGAGCCAGACCCAGCGCCCGAGCCCAGGCCAGGGGCGGGCTGGAGAAAGGTAGCCAATGCAGCCAGGACAGACCATTCTGCTCTGCGTGGGACAGAGAGCGAGGTGGCCTTCGCCTTGGGGCATGGCCTTATCTGTGGCTCATGCCTTCCTCCTCCTGGTCTCCAGGAGCGCTGTCTGCCCTGCTCCCCTCTTGGGGGGCTGCCTCCAAATGCCTTCGAATCTGCCCTGGCCTCGCCCGTGCTGGCCTCTCGACGCTGGTCCCCCCAATCCACCCACGCCACACCCCGACACGACACGTGGGCCCTGCATCCCTCCACCTGTGTATCCTCAGCCAACCCCTCTCTTTGGCAATCTCCTGTTCAGCTTCCTATTCCATGTTGTTTAGATCACAGACCGCCATGAGAATGTGACAGATACATGCAGTGTTTTGTGTGTGACCTCGGGGAGCCTCAGATCTCCCCCAAGTTCACCCAACAAGCTCCTGGAGGTCTACGGACCCAACTCAAGGGCAAGAGCCCTGAAGCAGTGCAGAGGTCCTTTCTACAGGAGAGTCTCTTTGGTCGTGTCCCCATCAGCCAACTCGTAGGGAGGGGTCCCCGCCCTCCCGGAGCTCCTGGCTCGCACCCTCATCAGGGCCCCACCGGCTGCACTGCACTCTAGACGCGGCCCTGACTGCTCCCCAAACACGCTGCAGAGCCCTCGAGGCTGGCAGGCCGCTCGTCCCGAGGCAGCGCTCAGTAGAAGTTTATCGAGGGAATGACCGGCCGCAGTCACGGGAAATGTTCTGTTGGGACGGCACCTGCAAGGCTCAGTTTGTTGGAAGGAAACGACCCCTGGAGGCCGTCACTGCCCCTTGCTGTCTGACCGCCGCCCGGACATGAGCAGTTCTCTCCTAGAATTGTGGAGGCCTGGCGCTCATGGTGGCTTCATCTCCCACTTGTGAGCTTTACACAAAAACGCTCTTTATTGTTTTTACTTCAGAGGGAGTATATTATACAGGGGACCCCCCCAAAATGGAATTATCTTCTGGAGGCTGGGCCCCTTGTAGTGCAGACTTCCCCTGCTAGGTGAGTGTTCTAGGAGCCCACGTGGATCCGTGTACCAGCTGGCGTTGTTGTGAGAGGCGGCGTTTGGCTGCAGTGAAATTTTTTTGAAGACTCTTTCAATGTGTCCGTTTTATGATGTTTGATTTATGAGTGCACCTGCCCACACCGTGCAGAGTGCTCAGCAGTTTTGGGCCAAAAGCAGCACGACCCCTGCGCCCCACCCTCCCTGTTCACCTGACCTCGCCCCAAGCAATGTTTTATTGTTTCCTCAGATGAAAAATTTCCTCAAAGGGAAACATTTTGCTGGTGTGGAAGAGGTGAAACAAAAAAATGGCAGCAGCACCAAAAAGCATCCAAATCTACATGCTCAGCCGTGGCTGGTGTGGCTCAGTGGATTGAGTGCTGGATTGCAAACCAGAAGGTCTCTGGTTTGATTCCCAGCCAGGGCACATGCCTGGGTTGTGGGACCAGGTCTCTCACACACTGATGTTTCTCTCCTCCTCTTTCTCCCTCCCTTCCCCTCTCTTTAAAAATAAATAAATAAAATCTTTTAAAAAATCGACAAGTTCAAAAACCGTTATGAGTGGTGGGAAAAAAGTCTCGATAGGGGTATCGCATCAAATGCAGAGGACTTTGATGGTGACTGAAGTTTAAACACGGAAGAATAGATACACAATTTTTTATAAATAAATTCTAGGTTTTGGGACGTGGGCCCATCTCCCCTTTACGTTGCACTGGACCGAGTACTGGCCAGGGGCACCGGGTACCCTCCCCCTGTTGGCTGTCGCTGTGATGATACTTTTGGAGGGCGGCACCACGGTTCCGCACAGTGGCCTCATCCTAACCTCTCAACGGGTTTGTGGAATAAGTGGGGGGGGGGGGCTCTCATCTCCTCTGGCCCAGGGTCCGGGGGTCACTGTGCATCACGCCTGCCACACACCACCCAAAGTCCCTGTCCCTAGCTCCCAGGCAGCTCTCTGCCCGAGCCCACAAAGCCCCTTCCCCTCATCCTCTGTCCTCATCCCCCCTCCCCCACTCAGAGAGCTTGCCGATTCTCCAGCTCCCCACTCCGGATTAGACTGAGAGCTGATTCCACGCATCTCTCCCCAACTCCGTGGGCAGCCGCTTCCTGTCGGTGGTTGGAAACCTGTCACGTGGCAGCATTTACACCTCGGAAATGGGCGATGGCCTGGAGCCCACCCGCACGCAGCCTTCCATCGGCCCCTCTCTCCCAGCTGGGCCTGGTCCGTACCCTGGAGGGCTTTGTCTCTCCGAGGGAGATGCACCCTTTTGAGGACACCTTGGCGTAGGGGCTGTGCAGGGCTGTGTTGGGCCAGGGGGTCCCCCAGGCTGGGCAGAAAGAGGAGGCAGTGGTGATGGGAGCTTATAGCTGATGAGGCCTGGCGCTCATTCTCTCCCGGCCGGGCCTCCTTCAGAGCCTCCTTAGAAATGCCAGTCAACCCCACGATTTTCTTCTTTCATTATTCAGCGAGGAGAAGGCGGATTAAAAATACATGATGGCATTTTCCAGGTCGGATCGCTCAGTGCGGCAAGGGTGTTTATCAAGGGTCCTCGTTCCCGCTGTGGTGGGGATAGGAAGCTGGGCTCCCGCACCGCACCCCCCCCAGCCAACTCTGGGCCCCTGGGCCCCGCCTCGCTCAGCATCTGGGAAAAGCGAGCGGGCTCCTGCCAAAAGACGCAAGTCCTTTGTGCTTTATTGAAAGAGACAGGATTTATTTTCATTTTCCTTTGCCTCCTGTGCTTTGAGGTTCCCTAAAGCCAGGGGATTCAGGAACAAGCGAAGAAATCAGATCCTCCGAAACAGTGGCTTTCTGGCTAATTGCCTTGGCAAGGATTAGCTTTGCATCCTCTCCCGCTTCGGGATCTGCTTTCTCATTAGGGCCTTTATTGATCCTCAGGTAGGACGGCTGCCAGCCCCCTTTCGTTTTAGGGGCACTTCTAGGAATCTCGCCCTTCCTTTGTATGGGGGCGGGGCTCCGTGCCGGGGTGGGGGAGGGTGTGCTTCAAGACAGCCTGGCCACGCTGGCTCTGTTCCCGCCCTGGCTCACACTGGCCCCAGCCCTGCTTGGGCCTCCCTGACCAACAGACCGGAAGGTGCTGGGAGGTGGGACAAAGGCCCCTTGTACATAAGCAGTGGGCCCTGGAGGTCTCCTGGAGCAGAACTTCAGGACTGCATGCCCCTGCCCTCTGCACTCACACAGGCTTCCAAGAGCCAGTTCTGCCCCTGTCTTCCCAATTCCGGGTTGAGGGACGTCACGTTGGCAGCTTGAAACTGGCTGCGGTGGGAGCGTTTACACCGCGGAAAGGGGCACTCGCCACCATCAGGCTTTTATTTTGGGGGGAACCCGGCATTCAGCGTTTGCCAGCACTCAGCTCCTGCGTGTCAGGGCCAGGTAACCGAGCGGATGGCAGGACAGAGCGGGGACCAGGAAAGTCAGCGGCTGCATCTGCTTTTCTAGGAAACAGAGCTGGGATTTGAGTGTTTCTGGTGGACGTGCAGGTCCCTCTACTCACCCAAAAGGATGTGGAGGGGCTGCTGCGTAAGGGCTAAGTCAGAGCCCCCACTCCACGCAGAAATCCTTCGTGGGGGTGAGACAGAGGACAGGTGAGACCACGAAGAGGCCTTTGTCCCTTCCCTTGACCGCAGGTTTTGGTCCAGTCCCCGGTCCCCATGAAGAGGGGCTCTCTGGGAACAGGGTTTGGAGTAGTGAGGTGGGGGCTATGACGGGGCACCTCTGCCAGCTGCTGGAGGTCCCGCCTGGGGACACGGGGCAGGATTGAGGGTTCGGCTGCAGCTTTATCTCGCCCACCCTGGGGATGAGGACCAGAACAGATGGCCTGCCGGGCAGCCAGGGCCCGAGAAGGAACAGGGAGTGTCTGGCCATCCATGCCCTCTGGCCACACCGACCAGCGGATTGACCCAGAGCGGTGAATCACCGGCCACGGCCTGGGCACTGCTGGCAGCCCGGTGCCGGCGGAGACGAGAGACCTTTCCCGGTTGGTTGCAATTAAACAGAGGCTTCGGGCTGGCTCCCGGGGGGCACCGCCTGGCACAGCGATAACATCTCTAACCTCCTCTGCCGGTCCCCCTCCAAATTAAAGGGGCTCTAAAGTCCAATTATGGCAGGGACCACGCTGCCTCTTTAAACCAGAGAATCTGACTCTGCTCAAGGGATATTTGCGATTGCCTCCAGCCTCCCCCAAGCTAAAAAATTATCTGCTTTCTCTCTTTGTTAAATTACCGCAGCCTCAGATTGGTGCTGAGGGGTCCCTGCTGGAAAGCCCAAGTGTCAACCTTCTTTGCGAACTCTGAGCCCGTAATTGGTTTGGAAATACCGAATGAATAGCTAAAAAGGCTTCGGGGGGATTAATGTCAAATAACGCATCCCCTTGATGGCGTGGGGAGCCGTCGTGTGGGCAAGGGGGCGGCAGGCACCGTTCATTTCCACCGTGCTGCAGAAACACCATTAGGACTCAGATTGGGGGGCGCTGCTTCCAGAGCCCCAAACCGGCCCTCGGAGCCAGAGGCAGCTGGGCAGGTGGCTCCCGGACACCTGCTGTCCTGGGCTGGAGCAGCACCAGGGGCTGGCACTCACCTGCTACCTTTGCCCAAAGAGCCGGCCCTGAGCAGGGTGGCCATGAGCAACTGAAGCGTGAGATTCTTTGTCTTCTCCTGTCTTGGGCGGGGCCCAGGCTTGCGGGGAAGGCGGAGTTTTGAGGTCGGACAGAGGACAAGTCCTGCCTCAGCTGCTGGACCATCAGCCATGTGGCTCCAGGCAAATCACCAAACTGTTCCGAGCCTTGGTTTGCTCACTTGTAAAATGGGAAGAGTGCCAGCAGCAAGTCGTTATGGGGTCGGGACGATGCCTTAGACCTCCCCCAGATCACCCAACCGAAGCACCTAAAAAGTAATAACCCCAACCTGGTCCACCATAGGTGCACTCCTAGTGGTCTTCGGCTGGAGGGCCCTGCCCCTAGCAACACTCCAGGTGCTCGATGGCCAGCCACACGGGCTCCCATATTGGACAGCACAGACGTGGAGTATTTCATTGCTGTAGAAAGTTCTATAGGGTAGTACTGGTCCAAACTGTCCGATGCTACCCAAAGAGAGTGCCTTCCAGAGTCTCTTGCAAGGAGGCTGACCACAAGGTGGCAGACAGAGGTGGACACAGGGAACAAGTGAAGGCCCTGACCCCCGCAGCCTACCCCAGGCAAGGAGGCCAGCCTCCCTGTGGGGCAGCTAGGGGCAGTGCCAGGCTGCACAGGAAGGGCCACATGGGTGTGTCTGTCCTGAGCTATAGGAGCCTGGCATCCAGGAAAGGCTGAGCAGAGGAGACTGGCCTGTTGGGCAGGTGGGCTGGCTGACATTCGTCCGGCTCCTGGCACCTCCTCCAGGCCCTACCAACCCAGTGTGGGAGGCAGGAGGCAGCGGGTCCTGACTGCGGAGGTGCCTGCCCTCCCTGGCGCTCTGTGCTGAGCTCACGGCCAGCTCCGCATGCCAGAGCGCTGCCACTGGGGCGTCTCGAACACGAGAGCCTGTGATTCCCTGAGTGAGTATGAGCTAAGGATGAATAACGGCCCTGCGTCGCACACCAACTCTGCCTTTGACTAGAGGGAACACACGGAAACGGTTGATTAAAAATAAATAAAATTAGGCTGTTCTAGTTCATCCAAACAGAATGGCAGGCCCGCTCCCTGGGCCGAGCTGGGAGCTCCCCAGGAGGTGGTGTGAGCTGGCTACGGCTGGTTTTGCAGCCCCTGTCTGATTTACACACGCGTGCAGACGTGGAGCAGACAGACGCATTTTTAACCAGTAATTGTCCTGTGCATGGGGTCCCTGAGCGTCAGAGAACCATCTCTCCGGAGGAAGGCTGGCGCTCCAGTCTTTTCGGGGCGGAGGGGTGGGGGGGAAGCAGGGAATCAAGGATGGTTTGTAGGGGGCCAGGACACAAGTGAGCGCGGCCTGGCCTTCCTCGGCTGCTTCTTGGACCTGATGACAAACACTGCCCCCCACCGCACCCTCCAGCTGGTGCCCACACAGGAAGACCACGCACTGCTTTCCCCGAAGTTGCACCTTCGGCGTTTGACCTCAGAGCAGGCGCACAGCTCACTCGAGTGGCTGCGCTCAGCGAGAGGACTGGCACGAGAGGGACAAGGGGAGGGGACGAGGGGACGGAGACTCTGAAGGAGGCGGCTTCCTGCTGCAATAACGACACCATGCGCTAAGGGCCGCAGGGCCGCACTCATCCGCTCTCCAGCACCGCCCCATCCCACCTCGCAATGGCCCCTAAAGCAGGCCGGGCTGCTGCGGCCACTGCCCAGTGCAGAGGAAGCTTTGCAGCCACGAAAGACCAGCTGGAATCCCTCCGCGAACGCGTGGGCGAGGGCACCGGGTCTCGCCTGTCTCACACCGAAGCCTGCGCTTGGGGCCGAACCGGGAGCTCCTCTAAAGGACCGTGGACGGCGACCCTTGCCAAGTGGTGGGCGCACAGGCTCAGCCCGTTCTCGGTGGCACGTTCTCTACTCCACTTCGACCTTGTGGCTGGCAGTCCTCCCTGCCACACGCTGTGCTGTGCGAGTTTGGCCAGCACACGTGGCCTCCCAGGTCCCTGCCGCCATTCCATGGGCAGGACAAAGGGACTGTATGATGCGAAGTGACAGAGGCCAGACACTCAAGGTCACATAGTGTAGGGCCCCATTCATAGGAAAAGTCCAGGCCAGGAAGACCCCCAGAGACAGAAGGCATCGGTGTTTGCAGGGGTGGGGGCTGGGCACTCTCGGGGACAGGGTGCTCTCAGGGACAGGATCTCCCTATGAGGGGGATGGAGGCGTTTGGGAACCAAACCCATGTGGCCCACAACGTCAGGAGCGCACTGCATGATACCGGGCTCTGTGGTCTGAAATGGTGGCTTTGTGTGATGTGGGTTGTACCTCCATGCAAGAAGGAAGAGGGGGTGAGCAAGACGGCCCCTCCAGCCCGTCCCAGGGGTCACGCTGGGGCTCATTATTTTGTGTGGCCCTCTCCCGCTCCTCTGCCTCCGCCAACCGCCGCCCCCCTCCACACATCAGCATGGTGCCTGTTGGAGCAACTTTGTCCAAACACCTCAGTTAGGGGGTGGGAGGGGTCCCGCTGTGTGTTCCAAGGTCAGGACCTAGGACTGAAGGTGACAGCCATGCAGGAAGAGGGCACGGTCCACAAGTTGGAGAACGGTGACGATGATTTGCTGCCGTTGTCACACGGCCCACTGAGGACAGTTGCTCTGCCGGGAGGTGGACCCATGGGTCAGAACTGTGAGGAGGGGGTGCTCAATATGTGCCCCTGGGGGGCACGGGGGAGCCTTCAGGACCGGGGATCCCAGGCAGGGGGCAGGGACCAGGGACCGAAGTGGAGGTGACAGCAGATACCCAGACTGGCCAGTGCCTGGGGAGGGAGGCTGGACACGCCTCATATTCTGGTTCTTCTGTCGCACCCTGAGGTGCTCTGTGGGAAGTATATTTTCCTCAGAAGCTCAGGGCTCTGTCCCCAGGCCCCCCGACTCCCCTCGGGGACCCGCTCGTGTGCTCACAGAACACCTCCAGGATCTGCACTGGTGCAGGGTTGTGTGTCCCGAGAGGTCTCATGGGGACCTCGTGGTCATTTTCTCCTGTGACTCAGAACTGCAGAGGCAGAAAATGTGTCCTCATCCTGCCCCGATTTCCCTTTAAAACTGGTCAATAAATGTGCAGGCAAGGAGTCAGGGCATCAGGGCACCAGCATGCAATCTCCATCCCCAAGACTCCTAGAGCCACGAGGAGGGTCGGTCAGGAAACCCTGAGAAGGTCAGGTCCTGCCTGGACTGGAGGCCAGTCTCCGTAGGCAGACCCCAAGGAATAAAGGCAACGGCTCTGCCCACCCAGCGGCGATGCCCCAGCCAGTCACCAAGGGGGCTGCGCCGTGTCTGAGGGCCGCGTGTCCCTCAGGACCCCGGCTCGGTCTCTGGACACGGGTGAAATGGACGGGTGAGTGAATGAGGGGATCCCAGTGTGATGGAGTGGCCGGAGAGCATCTCACCCCACGGCTCTCGAACTCTGCTCCAGGAGCCCAGGGTACAGCCCCGTGGGGTGGGAGCTGAGTGTGCCAGAGGGGTCATGGTAAGGGAGGGTGCCAACCGGCCCCGCTGCAATCAGAGAAACTGTGTTTTTACCACTTTTATGTCGTTTCAAGCGAGGCTCAATTTGACAGAAGGGTCCCACCACAATCAGTCAACCGCAACAGGCGGGCCCGTGGTCTGCCTTTGTAAATAAAGTTTTATCGGCACACAGACACACCTGCTCGTGTGCAGATTGCCTGTGGCTGCCTGTGCTCTGCAGCAGCACAGGGGGAAGTTGCTGCAGAGGCTTTCTGGCCGTCAGAGCCTGCAGTGTTCATTAACTGGCTGTTTACAGAGAAGTGCGCCAGCCCCTGAGCTAGTCTAACCCTCCCGTTTTACAGATGAGCCAGCTGAGCCGCTGCTACGTGTCCAAGGTCGCAAGTTAAGACGACAGGGGGAGAGCTGGGAATAAGACCTCGGTCCAGGGAATTGCTGTGCCTGGAGATTCCCAAGAACCACCTGCCACGGCTCAGCTCCAGGGAGCGGCCCACGGGGAGTCCTCGTTTTTCTGCCTTCCCCAAAACAGCCTGCAGGTCTTCACCTCCAGCCGCTGCCTCCTCCCCCGGGAGCCTGGGTAAGACAGGGGCACCTGTCTCCCCTGGGTCTGAGGAAAGCACAGAAAAGAAAGGAAGGGATGGGGCAAGACTTGCAAACAATCAGCCAGCCACCTGCCCCTCCCCCTCCTTCTCTTTTGCATGGAAACAGCCGCAGCCTCTTAGGCTTGGAAATTGGATCTGCGGGGGCCGTGATAAGCACAGGTGAGCGGGCTCCCGCACCATAAATAATGAGCAGAGCGTGGATTTGCTGATGATGGAGAGGACTTCGGAGAAGCAAAACAACCCTGAGAAGATACAGATGATCAGAGAAAGCGGAGAGGACAGGTCATTAACACCAGCTAGGGAAATTACACGCCAAGAAACCCGTCAGCAAAAACGGAGACCGGGTAAGAGCTCTGAAGGCCAAAGCCCCCCCCCCCCCCCCCCCGGTGTCGGAGGGCAGCCCCCTGGGCAGACCTGGAGGAGGGGCAGATGTGCTGACAGCTCCATCCCGGTGGGTGAGGAAAGAGCACCAACCTGGGAGCAGAGCTGTGAGCAGACCTGTGTGGTTTTGGACTAGTTACTAAACCTCTCTGAGCATGGTTTACTCATCTGCAGTATATGCATTTACCCCAGAGTATTGTGAGCACAAAA
This sequence comes from Macrotus californicus, assembly GCA_007922815.1. NCBI lineage: Eukaryota > Metazoa > Chordata > Mammalia > Chiroptera > Phyllostomidae > Macrotus > Macrotus californicus. Next base: position 468,451 of record VMDR010000030.1, read on the forward strand.
AATTATCATGCACACTTGACGGGAAGGAATGGAAAACTTCAGTTCAAGTACAAAGGGGTACCTCTACCAGAAATAATTATGCTGTAAGGTTTTTGTATAACCTGCTCAGAAGGAGCACATTCCCCTCGTCTGTCCATTGCTGCCGGCTGCCCCTCCCAGGGCCAGCAGGGCTCATGGCCTGCAGGGACCGATCTGCGCTGCGGGCAGAGAGCACCAGGCCCTCTCTCAGGATTGTGTCTGGAGCGTGGGAAGGAGGCCCTCTGCTTTTCTGGTTGATTTCTATCCCCAGAGTCTGCACCGGGCTTGGGAGGGGCCCTGCCTCTCTCTCATACTATTCCCTCATCCGGAAACAGTGTTCCCTCCTCTATCTGGCCAGAAACTGCACAAACTTCAAAACCCAGCACATAATGTCCTGTGTGTGGTGAGGTCTTCCCTGCCCACGGGCCAGGGAGGTGAGCTGGCTTCCTCTGCCTCCCTGTCCTCTTGCTGGGTGTGTGCACTGTGCCCGAGAGGCGGGAGGTGGGAGGGGGGCCAAGGATGTAGTCTCGGTGGGGACAGGGACCATTGTCAGGCTGTCATTATCACCCCACCACCCAGCACGGCCCTGACACACAACTCGTGCCTGGTAAATATCCGTGGCAGGCCGGGTGGTTGGACGGATGGACAGACGGCAGCACCCACTGGGGTCAGTTTCTGGCTCTGGTCCCCCCACGTCAGCACACAGGAGCTGGTCGCCCAACCCAAGGAGGCCCGGGCACACGTGGGGGCCTCTTCCCGCAGCCTCTCCGTCCCCTGAAGGCCACAGAAACTGCCTCGACAGCAGCCCAGGGAGCCCGTCCCTCCAGGCGGCGGCTTTCAGAACCTTCCTCCCGTCACCAGAGCCCACAAATAGAGCAGCGACCCTGCCTGGCTACCGCAGAGGATCAAAGGCAGCCGGAGAAAAACAAAATCAAATTACCCTGGAAGGCAGCCGCCCTTGGAAGAAATACGGCTTGTGACACCGAAAGAAGGACGGAGCCTGTCCTCCCCCATCCCGGTTGCTGGGGGTGTAGAGCCGGGTTTGCCGACCGCTGGGGGAGGCAGGGGAGCCAGCCCACGAAAGGCTTTGTTTGGCCCCTACCATGCTTCTCTCTCTTTTTTTTTTTTTAGTTTTAAAATTTGGATGCCAACATCTACAATCATGCTTTCGTGTGAAAATCTGGCTCATGTGTCCGGCTCCTCCAGAGAAAGCAGCTGCTCTGAGGACACTGGGCTTTCTCCCTGGTGACAGCTAGACCTGAGCAGCCCATCTCTGCACTGTGGTGTTCTCCAGGTGACCCGGGCGCCCTACCTGTGCCTGCATGGCCTTCAAAGGCCAATGGATGTGTGACATTCATGGAGGATCCTGATGTCCCCCACCCCATCCGGGGTGTGAAGGACTCTTCCCCGCCCTTCACAGGATGAGGCCAGCACTCCGCTCCTTCTGTCCCCCTCAGGCATCTGAGTATTCTGTGAGGCCCAGACCAGGACCAAGGTGCCCATCCCATGACCTGTGATTTGTCCGTCTGAAGAGGGGGAGCCAGCAGGGGCCACTGGGGTTCCTCCTCCACCTGTTCTCAGCTTTCAGACTGCAGATGTTGAGTCAGGGGCTGTATGGGACCTTGCTGTCCCTCTCCCCGGTGCAAGGGATGGAAGGGAGAATGACAAGGGCCTCTCCTAGCTGCTCCCTGCACCACCCACTTCCTGAACGAGGCCCCGAGTTGCTGCCCTGACCAACACGTGGGCCGCTTCCCTGCAGACGAGACCCCCCCGAGTCCCAACTCTGCTGGTGGGAGACCATTGTCGGGAAGAGGCAGGTGCCTGGCGTCCTACCTGTTTGTGCTTGGACAACGCGGTGGGTCTGGGGCAGGGAGGAGCACCGGCGAAGGCTGTTTGATCTGGGAATGGCTAATCCTTGTTCAAATTTATTCCTGAATCTTTAATGTGACTGTGTCAATGAAGAGTTGACTGCGTCGCTCCGACCCTGGGCCCGACTTGCAGAGTAATTGACTCCCGCTCAAGGGGTTCTGAGGGACCCAGGGTCACACTGGCATCCACGCCTGACGTGCCCTGACTTCCAGGAGCCCCGGAACCTCCCACTTTCTGGAAGGTGGCCCAGGGAGCAGACGAGAGGAGAGCTGGCAGGGCCCGATTTGGGGATGAGTAACACCAACCGGCTCTGTCTCCCATTCTCTGCAGAAAGAAATCGTGTTCCATGACTCCATTGGGGGGCCTTGTTTTGCTCAGTGTCCACGCATTTATTTTTAAAATAAGTCCTGCTGTTGGTTGGCATTGAGTCATCTCAAGCCAAGTGAGAGCAGTGCCGACCCATGGACAGCCCCCACCCTGCCCCAGGGGAGGGGCAGCCTGAAGGAGAAGACGGTTCCTGCAGAGGCCGAAGAACCAGAGGAAAGGCAACCTGGCCCCCTGCAAAGCAGCCCTGGGAAATGTTACCAGCCAGCTCTCCAGGGGGAAAACCCCTGATTTGCCGCATGTGCCAATTCCCATGGTGTCAATGCCCCCACCGTCTGCTGATTTCAAGCCATCGATGTGAGATTGCTCATCAGTGCGGACAGTGCCTGCATGGCCGCCCGAGCAGCTGGCGTGCCGCTCTGAGCTTTGTACTCTCTTCTGCTGAGCTGCCGTACGAAACGTGGAACAGCACACGAGCCGCAAAAACCTGTTTGCTAGTGAAAGGGCAGGAGGACTGGACAGAGGCCAAGTGCAAGGACAAAAATAGATGGGAGCCCTCTGAGCATCCTTGCCCAAGGCCAACCAGGCCCCAGCCAAAGGCAGCAGGGCTGGAGGTGCTGGCAGAGCCTGGTCAAGGCTGCTTGAGAGCCCCGGATGCGGAGCAGGAGGGGGTGGTGCAAGGCACCGGGATGCATTCTGGAAGGAGGAATGCAAGGCTGGGGCCTGGCCAGAAGAGTGCGGAAAGCTCAATTTCCTCATCTGTAAAATGGGGTGATCACCCCACCCCCTGTAGGGGTGGTTGTGAGGATTAAACGCACCAGCGCACTGAGTGACTGAGGAGTAACTAGAAAGTGCGGTTCTGGTGGCTGAGGCATGTCCGTAAGTAACTGCGGCAGCCGGCTGGGCTCAGGGAGGCACAGATCACAAGCCACGGGCGTGCACTCCGGTGCGGAGAGTTCATGTCCAGTGAGAGGGCAGAGAAAAGATCAGAGCATCCTTCCTGAGACGGGGGAGGGGAGGACTGAGAGCTGCAGGTCCACAGAAGGGATGTGTATCTCGAAGAACCAAATGAAAGAGCAAAAACATGTCAGCAAACACCAGATCCTGGTCACCACAAGGGGCGCTGGGCAAAGTGTGGGCCACTTGCTGCAGTGGCACCCCCCAGATGGAGATCCCTGTAGACCTGCCGTCCTCAGCAGGGCGGTGGGTGTCCACCCAGACAGATGCCGTGGCTGACAGCAGCCTGCCTCCTGACACAGCTGCTCCGCCCGGTGCTCCAGCCCTTCTGAGTCGCAGATGAGTGACTGGGTTACCTGGGCTTCTAATTCTTGCTAGAGTGTTAATGGTTGCTAGTGAATGAATGTGTTGCTGGTCTCAGATATTATTCTTACATTTTAAACGGGGTCTCTCAGTGGCCTTGCCAAGAGGAATGGTGAGTTGACATTATCAAGGAGGGTAGAACTCTGTGACAGGACCCTGTTTTGGGAAGATTCTTTCCTACGTCTTCAAATTGTAATGCCCAAGCTCTAGCTCAGTTGCTATACCGAGGTTGTGAGTTCAATCCTCGGTCAGGGCACATGTAAGAATCAACCAATGAATGCATCAAAAAGTGGAACAACAAATTGACGTTTCTCTCTCTCTCTCTCCCCTCCCTTCCTCTCTCTCTGAAATCAACAACTAAAATTTTTTTTTAAAATTATAACACCCAAGTGTGTGGTCTTGTCCACTCAGGAAGCTGGTGCCTGCTTGCTCTCTCCCTCTCCCTCCCTCCCTCCCCTTTCCTCTCCTTTCCCCCTTTTTCTGGGGACTGGAGGCCACATGGGGACCGAGTTGGCAGGAGGGGAGAGTTTGCAGCCCAGGGGCTGGGGTGGGAGTGGAGCTGGCTCAGTCGGCTGGACAATGCTGGGCTGGCCGGGATCCACACGAACACTGAATGGTGGGTCCCCGGGTGCCTGCGTCTCCATGGGAGAGCGGGGTGTCCTTCTCCTACTTGGGGGCAGGGCAGTGGCGCCGAGCATTCTCAGGTCTATAATGGCCTCTCCTGGTTTGTGTGTTGTCCTCTGGCTTACGGTGGGGCTCCCAGCAGAGGACGGGGAGTTTCCGTCTGACCCCCCCCAAGCAGAGCCCACCCCATCTTCAATGGTCCCAGGAGGGAGGCCTCTGCAGCCCTCCCTGTCCCTGCAGCTTCAGGACTGCAGCCAGCATGCCCTGCCCTGTGCCCCAGGGACTGGCCTTTAGCAAGCGGGGGGAGGCCAGCGCAGCGGTCTTGTTAGCGTGATTCAGTGCTGAGCGGTCGGGTTAAATGGGGCTTTCTGGGGCCCAGCTGGAGGTGAAAGCTCCAGCGAGGAATTTGTTTTACCTCAAACTGGGATGTTTAGCCCCAGGAAGAAAAAAACCCCTGTTCCCTCCCTTGCCCTGATGCATTTCTCTTGCTGAGTGCGGATGGGCTGAGCTGATGGGCCATTTGCCGGGATGCTTGGATGGCACCAGATTCTGTGGTGGGAAACGGCATCTCCTGTGACCACTTAAGAGAAAGTAAAATGCGCGCGAGGCAGGGCTGGCCACCCTCCCCTGTGCGGCGGGTGGTGGGCATGTGAGTCCTGGCGGGGGACCGGCCTGCCCCAGCCATGTGCAGACCTCTGCCGCACTCCCTGGGGACAGGTCGGTCCTGGTCCATACATTGGCCTGCGTGTCCGGCAGCCTGTCCTCCCCCAGAGCTGCGCCCCAGTGTGCATGGTGTTGGGGGCAGCAGAGGGGACCTGGGGATGGAAGTATTTGTGCCACCCCCTGGGATCTGGGTTAGACTCTGGCCCTGCTACTTACCAGCTGTGTGACCTTGGGCAAGCGACTTAACCTCTCTGAGCCTCAGGATCCTGGTCTGAGATCTACAACCGTGCTCTCAGCAGGAGTTTAAGAATGGAACGAGAGACAAGTGAAGTGCCTGGCGCAGCGGCTGGCATGCGGCCAGGGCTCAGGAGACAGGGAAGGTGCTCGTGAAGCTCCCCTCCGCCGCGTACGCTGATGGGACTCAGGGACACGTACAACATGCTTCGTAGCAACTTATATGAGGACAGCAAAACACCAGGGAGGCGGGGCTGAATGTCCATCCGTAGGACAGTGGGTAAACAGATTGCTCTGTGTCCACTGCCAGACGTTTCGTGGTTGGGACCACACGTGGCCGCTTGCTGTGTGCCATCACCGGGGTGATTTGGGGAGACTGAGTCAGCCCAAAACAAAACTAACCCTAAATTAAGAAACAACCCCTGACCAGAACATGCAATTGATCTGTTGATCTGTGGAAGAAGACTTAAAAACAAGCAGGTTGAATGCCACAGCACTGGCAAGTGTACCTGTGAGGATAGAAGTGTTTCCAGGAGCAATAAACCCAGGACGAGGGTGTGGCTGCCCCGGGGCGGGCAGTGGAAGGGACAGGCGGGGCGCTCGGAGGCCGGTGGCCCGGTGAGGCCCTGGCTGTGCGGTCCTGGGGCTGTGCAGGTGTTTGCGTCGTCACCATGTTCTCCTCTTACGTGTGTGTGGCACGGGCCCCTTTCCCTGCATCCAGTTGTTTATTTATGACAGTGAGAAAGGTGATTTAAAAAGTGCTCCTTCTGGTTGGCAGATAAGGGGGGCCCACTAGGACCCGGGTGGTGGGCCCTCAGGGTGGGTCAGCCGCCTGGGAGGCCAGTGTGGCCATTTCTTACCAACTTTAATAGGGGCTGGTCTATGATGCGGAGACCCCTTTCTTGGTAGGTAGCCACGAGCGAAGACAGCGTGAATTCATACAGAGAGCTGCCGCAAACACCCATAGCAGCTTTACAGCCAGGAACGGGAGCCGACCTGGCTGTCCATCAGCGAGGGAGGGCGGGCCGGCGAGGTACTACTCAGCAGTGCAGGCCGGAACTGCGGCACATGCCACAACGATGGATGCGAGTGACCAGAGCCGGACCCCGAGGGCTACCTGCCGTCTTCCAGTTAGAGGGAATTCTGGAAAAGGCAAAGCTGCAGAATGAGAGAGAGCAGAGCATTGTCACTAGGGTGGACTTCCCAGGGACAGGGAGGAGATTGGGGGCGGTCCTGGCTGACCTGAGCCCGTCCCAGTCCGTACTTGGGCCTCTTTCCTCCAGGAGACGCAGGGGCTTTCCTTCCGGCTGGAGCTGTCTGTCCACCTGCCCCTCCCCCCTCCACTCCTCCTCCCAGGAGAGGACTCCGCCCACCCCCAGCACCCTCAGTCTGCCCAGCTGCAGCCCGGCCCCTCTCAATATGCACCTGCGGTGCTAGGGGTCTGTCTTGTGTCCAAGTCGGCTCAAACCTTCCTGTCCTTCGGGATCCAGGCCCCCACCCCCTGCCCTGTGCCCTGGCTCCCGGAGTCCTGTCCAGGGCCTATGAAACCTCTGGGGGCAGCACCTGGTCCTTGAAGGGCAGCCCTCTGGCCCAGGTCCTCTCGCATGGGGTCAGGCCCGATCCTACCTTGTCTCTGCCCAGGTCCTGCTGGAGACACTCCATGGGCAACCCCACTCAGACTCACGGCCCTGCCGGTACGTCCTGACACCCCCACCCCCACCCCACCCAGAGCTGGGCCAGCCTGGGCTGGGTCAGTTCCCCGGGCTCTCAGCTGTCCCTCCCCCACCTCCGCTCCAGCCCAGCCTGTTCCGTCCTTCCTCCTGGTCTCTCCCAGGCCTGTGGATGCCGGCACCAGCCTCACCACCACCTCCCGCCCCCCGCGGCACGGTACTTCTCTGGCATCAGGGCTTATGTGGAAGGTTCTGGAGTCAGACACACAGATCTCAAGGACGATCTGGGTCGCCTACGAGCTGAGTGACCCTGGATGGATGAGTCCTGCCTCTCCAGCTTCAGTTTCCAAACGTGTGGGACAGGAATTAGGAAGCTCTTGGAGCTGTGACCAAGGGCCTCGTGGGTGCCAGGAGTTCAGTGGACTAAGGTCACTCTGGTCCCCTGGAGCAGACACATCCATGACACCACAAGACAAGCACGCACGTTGGGGGTCGCACCAGCTTTCTCCGGAGACGCGCGGCCGTTGGCGGCACCTCTCACCCCTGCAGTCACAGTCTGGTTTGTCTAACTTGAGTTCGGCTTCGCCAGCTTCCCTTTCGCGCACGGGGCCGCAGAGGGTGCTTGCAGGGGTCCTGGAGGGGAGATGGGGCATTTGTGAGTGGTGTGGCTGGGCCACCTGGGTGGGGGGCACCTCTCAGCAGAACACACCCAGGCTGCCGCTGTGCTAGCCCCTTAGCTTCAAGGAACAGCACGTCAGTGATGGATGAGACTTTAATTAAAGTAATGAGATGTTTATAACGGTGGTTATCTCCAAAATTAGGCCATTTAGCAATTACTCCTGGGGACTGTTCCCAGGGTAGATGACTCCCTTCTTGGTACAGGTGTGGGGTGGGGGAGGGGTCTCTGCACCTGAGTGGGATTTTTCCAGCATCCCCTGGGCTGTGATGGGTCAATGACACGGTTCCCCTGGAGACCAGGACGTGGCTTCTGCCTGAGGTTTCTTCTCAGAGGAGGGAAGGTTGGAAGACCCTCGGGCATTGGCCAGGTTATGGGATGCTAGAAGATCTCAGACAGGGTACCTTTGGGCTCACAGCCCAGAGATGTGGGTGCAAGCCTTGCCTTTACAACGTGTGCTGGTCCTGGGAGTTTGGGCCAATTCGAGCCTCGTTTGCATCAGCGGAGGGGGGAGAAGACGTCACAGACTACAGGAAGAAACAAGAAATGAGGGGAGCATGTACTTTGTAACCTCTCAGACACCAGACCTGTGGTTATAATCACCCATTCCAGAACACTCCTAACTAAACTCCAGGTCAGCCCCCGTCCTGGGGCAGGCCTTCTGCCCATTTGCATCACTGACAGCCATATGCGGACAAGCAAACGGGCCTCATAGCCCCTGCCAAGTGCGAGGGCACAGGACCGCTGGGCAGACATCAGCGGTGCGGGTTCAGGCCCACCTCGGCCAGAAGGTGCCATTCTACCCAAGCCATTAACTGCCTGCCTGGGCCCTGGGCCACCAGTTTCCTCACTGGAAACGTCGCGCTCACAGCCACCGGCCCGTTTACAGCCCGGAGAAAGCGGTGGGTGGAAGCTAAGTGCTCTTGGCAAGAGGCATCGAGAGCCTCTGACCTCTCATCATGTGACCCGGAGAGGTCACAGCACAGAGTCAGGACCCCCAGGCCACCCCCCCCGCCCGGGCCCCTCCTCCCTAAGTCACAGGGAGGTCATCCAGAGACCGAAGGGACAAGATCTTGTCCCGAGATCACACAGCCAAGTGTAGTCATATGTATCAAACCTGGGCTCCTGCATTTCTCGGGCTTCTGTCAACATTCACATTCTGGCCATTATTTTTACTGTCAACTTTTACTACAACTTATTTAAAATCTCCCATGTGCCACATATGATTTTAAGCACTTCTCATGCCTCACCACGCTGAACGCTCATAATAATCTAAGGTCATCATTGTTGTTGTCCCTGTTTAGCAGATGAGGAATCAGGCCCAGAGAGGTTGAGAGACCTGCTGAAGATCACACAGCAATATGGACCCAGGTCTGTGTCCCTGCAACATCGTCTCTTACCTGAAGACCCTTGTGGCCACTCTGGCTAGAGGGGCCCCCTGATAAGGGAGTCACTGCTAATCCAGCCTTCCTGGATTGCTCCAGGGCCAGCTCTTGCTCCCCTGCCACTCTGCCACCCACCCGCCACAGCAGCTCAGTTTTCTTGCCGTGATGCAGCTCTTCACCCTGCAGCTCTGCCCCTTCTCTCCTGGGGTCCCAGGATCTGCTCCTGCAGGAAGGCAGCCAGCCGGCCAGTTCTGGCTGTGGGTGGGTTAGGATGTGGGGTCATCACCTCTCACATCACTTATCCGCTCACCAGGTGCCATTCTAGGTGCTGGACTTGCAGCCAAGAAGAAGCTGGCCAGGCTAACCCTGGGGACCTGGCATTCTAGAAGGTGTCCTGTTCCTCACAGCCTGAGACAGACCCTGGCTCTGTGCGGTCACTGCGCACGGCACTCTAGGAGACAGGAGGGCAGCAGAGCCGCGGCCAGGAGGAGCGAGGTGCTGGGAAGGGGCATGGCTCTGGGTGGGAGAGAAGGGGGTGAGCCCAGCAAGCAGCCGCTGTAGGGAGGCCGGTCCCCTGGTTTGGTATCCATGCAGGGTGGGCCAGGATGGCACTGGGCCCCAGGGGGCTGCCTGGGCTGGTGGTCGAGGCCTCCACTGGGCGGCCTCGGTGTTGGAATGGACCAGCCCCCTGGGAGGGGGCATCGCTCCCCGCTCTGCCCAGTGGAGGGGAAGGGCCAATGGCAGATGTGGGGGTGGATTCTTGCCCAGCAACAGCTGCCAAGACGGAAGCTGCCCCTCCCACATCCTCTCAGTGCCCTGACTGCAAACGCAGGAAACCGCCAGCGTGGGCTTGGCAGACTCCAGAAGAAGAGCTGGCTCCCTGCCTTGGACTGCCGCGGATGAGCTGGGCACGTGGCTGCCTTGCTGGGCTCAGGCTCCTAACTCCACCTGGGAGAGGCCCACTTACCAGTGCCCAGGGGAGGGGGACAGGGGAGCAGACCTTCCTGAGGGTCCATGACCTAGCTGCCTGGCCCCCTGGAGAGACAGGAGTGGTGTCCCTGTGTCCAAGTCACAGTGGCCGGGGCCCATCCACAGGGCTCTACTCAGGACCCTCGTCCAGGCAGACCCCTCTGCAGGCAGGGCGCCTGGCTTGAGCCCTCAGAGAGGGGCCTGCCCCGATTGCCCCCTCCAGGACTCTCCTTTTCCAGCATGCCCCCCAAAGGAAACCTCAGTCTCTCCCTTGGAGGACCTGAGGACACAGATAGAACCCCCATGGAGACCAGAGGGCCGAGAGCAAAACCCCAGCCCCCAGGACAAGGCACCTGGGACCGCAGGCCAGTAAAAAGCACTGCCCCACTGCCCCAGGCCAGAGCGCAGGCGGGACACAGGCTCAATGTGGGCAATGGGTGAGGCGGGGCGCGACTCCAGCTCACCCATTCCAGAACCCAACTGATGGTTGGACAGGGAGGCTCAGGTTCAGTGAGCGATGAGTTTAGAAACAAGAAGCCAATGGCTTCCTTCCCCAGAGCCTCATGGAATGATCTTGGGTATATGTTGTGCTCAGCGTATTTCTGCTCTGGAAATACACCCACCCCAGGTGACCACCAGGGGTCCAGTGTCGGCACACCAGGGTGTGGGGGGTGCCATCATCCCACTATTGTCACCTGGCGGCTCCTCACCCCCTCCCCCGTCAACATGTCTTTCAGACCAGACATTGGCATGCACGCGTTGATGATCGCAGGGTCTGGTCCGATGTGAAAAGCACCATGAAGACGTTCCAGCCCCACTTCTGCAGCCACACTGGCAGTAAAGACTTCCACTGGAAGGAAAGCCGTTACTGAGAGAGGTGAGCACAGGAACTCTGCTTCTGGGGTGCCCTCGACGCCTGCAGAGGGGGTCGACAGACAGCCTCGCTGGGCCAGGACCGATCGGATCCCAGGGAACAGAGCCCTCGGCCAAGCCTCTCTTCCTGGACTCCATGTACCTGCTGCCCGAGTCGCCGCTGTCATGACACACAGCCCCTTCTCCATTGTCAGTGCCCAGGTCAGCTCTGACCAGGTGACAGGAAGCGGAGGTGGCCGAGGGTCCCCCGGGGCCTTCACCTGCAATCAGCCCTCAGCCCCCTCGATGCGTTCTCACTGACCACCCCTCCCTGCAGAGGATCCAGGGGGCACACCCTGCGTGGACCCCTGCCCCACCCCCTGGCTCCTAGCCGCCCGCCCCCCTGCCCCGCTTTCCCTGGAGCTCTCTGTCTCCCCGAGTTAGAGTGGTAATAACACAGAGCAGGGTTTCTTTTCCTCTCTCTTTTAGTCAAAATCAATGACAGTGACAGAGTTGTAAGGCAAGCTGAGGGCGGGGGGAAGAAAGCTCCGTGTGTCAAAATCGATGCAGGAGGCAGTTGGAGGAACCTATTAGAGTTTCAGTCGCCCTAGGGCCTGCAGCTCGGTGCAGAGCGGTGTGACGTCAGCGAAAGCCACCAGCGGCAGGCAGCCTTCTCCCCACACCCGTCATTAATGTAGAAGGTGAAGGCAGGACAGGCAGTTATTATTGTGGGGGGAGGCACATGCAGAGATGTCTCAGTCACAGGAAGGGGCTGGACAGCTCCATCTGGAAAAGGCATCGCCCAGGGGGAAAAGGGGTGCTCCAGGAGCCTCAAGGTGGGAGCTGGAGGTGTCGCTGGGTGTCCTGGGGTCTCTGAGGGGCGGCAGGGCTGGTCCTTCTGGGTTGAGGGGAGCCTGGAAGGACACAGGTTGGAGGAAGGATGCCCAGCAGCTGTGGGGGGATGGGCTCCCTTTGTTTTTCTCCTGTTTTCTCACTGGCAGGAGGCCAGCACCTAGGCCAGCGGAACAGCCTCCCTTGGGGCTTGCTCTGCCCCTCCCCCCAGCTGCACTGGCTCCCACGTTCCCCTAAAGAGAGGAAGGCAAATGGGGGTGGGGATTGCTGAGCACCCACCGAGGGTCTAGGAGAGACCAGAGTAGTGTGGGTCCTCGTCACTTTGCCAGTCTCTTTTCAACTTCCACCTGGAAGCAGGGCTGGGGTGACATGGGGACACCTGTCCCTTCCCTGAGAGTGAAATGAGTGGGGGGATGGGGAGAGTCTCCTCTGCGGGCAAGGCAGCTGAGGTGGCGAAAACTCAGAGGCACTGGATCCTCCTTACCCAATACCCTGGGGCAGTCTCTGAAATGGGGGCTCATGTCTGGATGTGGGTAGTCGGCAGCTGAATGCAGGGCTGGCTCGGGCAGATGGCAATGGAGACCCGTGGTTCATGAAGTGGTAGGGGCTTCAGGGCATCAGGCATTATTGGCAGGTATTTCAAGAGCAAGAAGCGGGGAGCAGAGCCCTTCTAAGAGTGGGGACTGGATGGGAAGCCCCCCTGTGTGTGGGCGGGGCGAAGGCTTCACCTGGCCACCAAGTTCCTGTGCCCCTGTGCCCCTGCAGGAAGAGGACAAGGGAAAGAATGAAGCTGCATGAAAGGAGCCTGGGAAAGGAGCTGAATGCTTTCTGGGGATGGTGGCTGGGAATGGCTGGGAACTGGGGAGGGACCCCGGGGACGGAGGCAGGCCCAGGTGCCTGCAGCCTTGACCGTGATGGTCCAGGGAAGTGGCCCAGTTTGTCCCCCCCGGCAGGGCTGGTTGGCACACTGCGTGAGCTTAGGGATGGAAGCCCATAGCACCACTGTGGGGGGAGCTGGGCGTGAGGCGGTGAGCGCTTGTGCAAATACCCCCAGGCTGGTCCATCTTCCCCAGAGCCCACCACAGCCCCCTTCATCAGGTGCCTAGTGGAAGCCCCAGCAGGATGCTGGTAACCATGACAACAGATGATTCCTCGGTGTCACTATGGCGGTAGCATCTCTCATCAAGGTAGCGGGGAGTGGTCCCTGGCCCTAGAAGCCAAAAGCATCGGGTAGGCAGAGAGAAGTCCGTGTGCCCACCGTGTGCCCAGCACTGGCCAGATGTCCCTCCCTGTCTTGCTGAATTGTCACAGCCGCCCTGTAAGGAGAGGTTTCTTATCTCCAATTCACAGATAATAAAGACACCGAGATGCGTACCAGCCCAAGAACCTGCCCCAAATTCAGAGCTCGGAGTCAGTGGCAAAACTGGGATTTCAACTGATGCTCCCCAATGTCACTGTCGTCCCAGCGGACCAGCTTGTCTCAGAAACACGCACCAGTAACCCTGCGTGAGTCCCCCATCTGGCCTGACTGGGCAATCGCCCATTCCTTCCCTCAGGGAAACGCCTCGGAGGCAGAGAGGGCGGAGGGGACTCGGTATGGGTCAGCGTGTGGCTAATATTCCCATTAAATAAATACATTTTGCTAATTGGATTACTCAGACAGTATAATACACTACTGCATTTCCAACATGATGCTAATAAATTGTGTGAAGAACCTAATCATGTTAGCATCCCAAAAGCTGGTAAGAGATGAAATTAGAAAGCCCGGCAAAGTTGACATCCAGCTTTCCTGAGGGTTGCAGACTGGGCAGCTTCCCCGAGCAACACCGCACCCCACCTCTGAAACTGGAGCCGAGGCCGTGGGTTGGGTGTGGGGAGGGGGCAGATGGTGGGGAGCGGGAGGGACCCTGGACCAAGCCTCACTTCAGCACACACATCCCATCCTCATCCAGCCACAGCCCCCAGGTGAGGGCAGAGTGCCAGGGGGCTCTGGTCCCCTTAGGGCCCACGCAGAGGACACCTGGACCCTGCCAGCCCTTCACACAGTGAAACTGGGCCCGCAGCCGCCAGGCAAGTGACTGTGGGAAGGGTGTGAGGTTTTGAGGGAGGGGGGTGCAGGGGTGGTGGCGGGAGGGGCAAGGGCTGAGCCAAGTGGCTCAAACAAGGCCCTGTGCCCTCATTACCATCCTCATCCTGGGAACTTCAGAGACACAGGTGCCCCATTCACTTTCCAGCCCAGAACAGAGAGGCTGGTTTCTGATTCATGTCCATGTAGACAAGGGGGCACCGGGGTTGGAGGGCTCACTACTCCCTCCTGCCTCACATCTTGGCCGGGGCTACCCGGGAGAGAGCAGAGAGGCTGTGAAACTTTCTGTCCCACCAAGCTGGCAAGCAAGGGTCAAAACACTTCAAACAGCATGCGGATGCGCGTGCAGACATGCGTGAACACACGTCTATGCACACACACTGTCACGCTCACAAGCACATGCACACACACCTCTCTTTGATGACCAGAACCTCATTAATACAATAACTGACTTCTGCGGCAGCTCCCCAGGTACGAACGCAAAGGTTTCTCTAACTCTCCAGGTTCAAGAGCAACCTCTTATAGAATTCTAATCAACATAACAAAATCCACTTAAAGAGTAGGAAAAATCTCCTGTTGGGTGCCTCCCGGTAATGACCAGGAACAATTCCTGCAGCGCAGAGGGATCTGTGATTGGCTTTGGTTTGGAGCATTGGTTCAAGGTGAACAATAGACAAAAGGCCACCAGCAGGCGGGCAGGGACACCAGTGAGGAGGCCACAAAGGTGCCCATGCATGTGCAGCAGTGATGGGGTGAGTGGGTGAGGATGCAGGCGCAGGCAGCTGAGAAGTCAGGAGCAAAGCCCTTCACAAGTGGCCTGGCCTGGAGCCCACCACCCTGTGTTCCTTCACACGGGTCTCCGGGAGTGTGAGCCATTCTCCTGGGACCGTGGCTGAGCAGACTCCGGCCCTGTGTGGCTGAGACCCAGGGTCGACCTTACCTGGTCGGCTCTCCCAGAGCTCCCCAATCAAGGCATTCCACAGCATGGGCCTCGGCTCTGCACAGGTCGACCAGTTGTCTCATCATCTGCCTTCCGTGTTTTCAAAGTTATTCTTTCATTCAATTTGTGTTTATCAAGAAGGCAGAGCTACTTCTGAATCCCTGCGGAGGCCACCCCATCAGAGGGCCCAGCTCCAGGCTGGGTAGCAGAGGCCTGTAGGGAGCTCTACTCCCTCCTGACCCCAGCCCGACAGACAAGACCCCCCCACACCCCCCCCCAAAGTCATCCAGAGGAAATCAAAGCAGACAGGAGCAGCTGCTGATGTTCAGAAAGACTTTCTTTTCCCAGCAGCTTCCCACAGCCTGTGGGGCCCCATGCCCTGTGCCCCAGACACAGTAAGAGGCCGGCAGCCGACTCACTGCATTGTCTGAAGCCCCTGCAGGTGCCATTGCCAGGTCCTTTCATCCCTTTCGGCAAAGCTTCTGCGCCCTGGGCCCCTCTGAAGCTCAGGAGAAGGGTCGCTGACCTGCCAAGGAGTCGTGCTCTACCAGGTTAAGCATGTTTGCCCAAGAAATACGGATACTGCCCTTATCATGTGTGACCTTTCCTATATGTGGAACACCGTCTGCGACAAATATGCCATTTTTTAAGTGGTTTTCACACCAGGGTATCTAGCCGTTAATCACGATGCATGTGAATGACTGCAGACGCAGCCTAGGAGATCCTGGAGCCAGCTGCTGGTGGTGGATGAGCCCTCACATCATCCCAGTGGGCACGGCCTGGCGTCACCCTGGGCGGAGCCCTCCCGGAGGGCCCAGGGCAAGTCTGCACTCTCAGCGCCCTTGGCAGCAAAGTCCATGCGGTCCTTATTTGAAGGTATCCTTGCACCCCAGACCCGATGAGTAACTCATTCTCCACGCATCTGCTGACGCTGCTTGTGGAGTACACACCGCATACTTAGATGGGGGGTGTCCACACCCCTCACCCACACCGCCGCGGCCTCGTACCATTCTGTGGGGAATGGCTGAAGCTCGTGAGCACTCGGAAGGAGGTTAGTCCAAACTGAGAGGTGCTGTGGGCGTCAAGTTTGGGACGAAAATAGATGCAAAATATCGTATTCACAGTTTTTATGCTGATGAGATGTTGAAATGATGCCTTGGTTAAATAAACTGTGTTGTTAAATTTTATTTCTCCTGTTTTCCTCTCACTGAGTTAATGTGGCTGCTAGGAAATTGAAAATTATGGGCGTGGCTTGCAGTGTGCATCTCAGTACAAGGCGAAGACAGGCCCCACGTTTGGCCTCACGCCTGGCCCGGGTGTGGGGCAGACAGACGGGGACAGTACAGGTAGGCGGGTGCCTGCCCTGAGGGGTGGGCAGTGCTCACACAAGCATCTGGGTGAACCAGCACTTTTTGGGGATTGTTTTGTGTTTTCCAAACCTGATGCTCGGGTGAGGATGAGTTGCCACACGTGCCACCTTACAAATAGGCACTTAGTGACATACTTGGGGACAGACGGGCAGGAGCTGCGGGAGGTTCCCGAGCCCATCGCCTTTGGAAGAAGTCGGGGCAATTTCAGAGGGAGCAGAGAGTGGGTGTCCGCCCAGACTGCCGTGTCCCCTAGAGATGCTCACATCTCCCCTCCCCTGCGGTTTGGCCACCTGGGTCTCTCCTGGGCAGCTTTTAAAAAGACCAGGAGACGTGCCCCACGATGCTGCTCCCATTGCCAGGAGGGCTTTCCTGACAAGCTCTGGGTGGTGTCCAGGCCACGTGCAGCTCAGCCCCAATTTCCACCACTGCCCCCAAAGCACCTGAAAAGCCCAGGGCCCACCTGTCACTGTAGGAGCATTTCCCCATCAGGGCTACCCTGGGTCTAACTCCCGCACAAATGAAAAGCAAGAGTATTTTGGGGCTGAGGGCAGCAGCATAAGCACCTACCCCCAAAGGTCACAGAGCCCAGCATCCAGCTGCCACCCTCCCAGACCAGAGGAATCTGCCCAGCAGACATACAGAGCACCCCTGTGTGCCACAGTGTGCTGGGGTCAAGGACTCAGGGGTGGGCCTGAGTCACCCCTCAACAGGCATGTAAACTCGTCACTTCTAACCCATCTGTGAGTCAGGGCCACGGGGTTCCTGTGTACTTGGAAATGCGTAGGGAGGAGATGGAGGAGCTGACGCCTCGGCTGTTGTAAAGCCGGGGTCCCCAGACCCTGGGCTGCAGACCGGTGTGGTTCCTGTTAGGGACTGGCTGCACAGCAGGAGGTGCACAGCCCCGAGCTCCGCCCCTGTCACGGTGGGCAAGCAAGCCAGGCTTCCCGGGCATTACCACCTCAGCTCCGCCTCTGGTCTGTCTCCGCCCTGAGCCAACCCCGCGGAAAAACTGTCTTCCACAGAACCGGTCCCTGGTGCCAAAAAGGCTGGGGACTGCTAGAGTAAAGGACAGTCTAGTGCACAAGAAAACAGGTGGAAGGACATTCTGGCCAGGCCACTGTCTGAGCAAGTCTCCGAGGGACACGGCAGGGCTGACAGAAGGAGGTGCACGGGCTGGGGGGCTGAGGGACCCCAGGAAATGTGGTTTTAGTGAACCATGAAGGTCAAGGTAGAGAGGGACAGGAGAGAAAGCTGAACGAGTAGATAGGGTGGAGGGAAGGGAAGGAGGAGCCCCAACACCACACCCAGGAACCCATCTTCCTCTTGCGGGCAGAGCCCCCCCACCCCCCCACGAACCGGTCGGAGCTGGGGCCGATGAGGTCGCGCTTAGGTTTCCCTTCGCTGCTCTGGAGGCCAGGGCAGGCAGGCGGACTAACACCAAAGGGATCGTGTTTGGGGCATTAGGAAGAGAAAAGAGACAAAGACCATGAACTCTTTAAAACACCTAATCGGCCAGGCCTGGTGTCAGATTCAACATGGGGACCAGGGGACACCGTGTCTCCTAAATGTTGGCTCTGACCTCTAGACATGAGGAAGCCACAGACACGTCCTAGGGACAGACACCCGACCTGCCAGCCCAGTGTCCGAGGGCCAGAGGGGCCCCACGGCCACCCACCCACCGGCTTCCCACTGACTCCTCTGGCTGTCACACAGCCCAGGCCAGGAGGGGGCCACCCAGACTGTCCGAAGCAGCAGGTCAAGCCCAGCGAAGCGAGCAAATAGAGATGCGACTGTAACGACGGCTAAATTGAAGCACCTCGTTAACTTCATGGGAGAGGCGGGGCGACACCAGGCAGCACGTCCCCAGACGCAGTGTTTGCCGGGCCGCAGACGTCCCCTGTGCAGCGTCTGGTTGGGTCGAACTTAAGTGCGTAGGTGCGACGGTTCGGTAGGTAAAGCTGCCCTGACTGTTTGGAATGGTTTGTGCAATAACTTGTGGGCTCGGCTGCTTCGTTGTCGGGGTCTGTGGGATGCCGTAGGTGAGGGCTGTCAGCTGGGCATTTATATAAGGAACCAGGACCCTGGCTGGTGCGGCTCAGAGGACTGAGCGCCGGCCTGTGAACCACGAGGTTGCTGGTTCGATTCCCAGTCAGGGCACACGCCTGGGTTGTGGGCCAGACCCCCAGCTGGAGGTGTGCAAGAGACATCCATGTTTCTCTCCCTCTCTCACTCCCTCCCTCCCCCCTCCCAGACCCTGGAGGGTCAGCGTGGATGACCCTAAACCCTTACTCCTTGGTTTTAAAGTGCATTGAGTCCATCTGGCACGCTGACGCGGGGAGAACCAAGAGCGCTCTCTCTAAAACCCCTTCCCCTCCCCAAACCACCCGTCGTTCTGTGGTGAGTACGTGGCTTGCAACCTGGGCCCATGGGAAGCAGAGTCATCACGGGAAGCAATGGAGTTTGGGGAGCCACGTTAAAGAGCCCTCCGTCTTTAAGGGCGGGGGCATTCCGATTCAGGTCCCAAGGATGCTGCATGTGACACACTCGTGCACCAGGGGTCAGGTGTCCTGACAGAAGGGCAGAGTGCATGAGCAACAGGTGAGGAGCAGGCATGCCCCATCCAGCAAGTCCAGGGCACAGCTTGGCCAGCAGCCTCCCTGTGCTGGGAGGGGCTGCTGGGGATGCTGCTGAGCTGAGCACCCCTTCCACCATCAGGCCTCAGCCCTCTCCCTCCCAAAGCACCCCCCTCCCATGACACCTCCCACTTTTCCATGGCCAGGTGCCCATTCCGTGGGGCGTATGAAGCCAATGTTTGCTCCCGGACCAGCATCCCTGGCACCCAACAGCCCTGCCCACCCCTGCTGAGTGGGGTCACTCAAAGGGGGAGCCTGCTCCTCTGTGATCCCGCCTCAGAAAAACACATTTGGGAGGGGCGCTGTCCTCACGAGATAAGGCCCAGGACTGATGCCACATGCCTTGTCAAGAGGCTAAGTAAACCGCGCTAAAATCAGGCTGCCTCCAAATCAGTTTCCAGCTTCCTTCTCCCCGTGGGCTGTTGGCCCCCCAAAGTTGACTGATAATTACAAACTGTGACTGTCCATTGGTTTCCCCCGAGAGGTCACCGCGTGCCCAGCACCAGGTGGGTGCAGGTGGATCCCTCCTCACAGGTCAGGGCTGGGCCCCAGGAAGCAGACTTCCTGGAACTGGAGTGCAGGTCACTTGACCACTGAAGTGGGAGGGTGGCAGGAAGCGCCCGTCGGGGTTTGGGGAGGTGAGGCAGGGACAGGAGGCAGCCAATGAAAGGCCTCATTCACGTCATTTTCAAGGTGAAAGTGGTGCTCCGTCCCACAGGGGACTCTGGGAGACAGAAACCCACCCCAGAGCCTGGGAGGTTTGTCCACCCCCTGCCTGAGCACCCTTCATTGAGGGCTGCCCCCAAGGGGCATCCACAGTGGCACTCTGCCTTGCTCCTCTCCCCCCAGGGGGACCGGCACCATGGGCAGTGAGTCCAGGTGCTTGTCACCGGCCAGGGGTGGGGCACCCCCAGGGGCGGCTACATTAGTTTAAGAGAAGACAATGAGGCTCAACAAGGTAACCTCCTAAGCCCATGCAGCTGAAGGCAGTCAGCGGGTTCCTCCCCAGAGCCCAGCTTCTCCTGACCTTGCCTAAGAGCCTGCAGGAGAGCCTGCCTCTGTGGGTTCCCCACAGCACCCCACTCTCAGGTCAGAGGACACTGCAGCCCCCCTTCTGCCAACACCGTACCCCGTGACCTGTCTGTGTGGAACAACATCACAGGATGAAACTCTGACAACAGCATCGAGGTCAACAGCAGGTAAACAGTGGGAACTTAACCTTGAAAACCCTGTTTTCCCCACTGATGCACAGAAGGGTTGACTCGGCAGAACAATCTCCCCGGCAAGCGCTGGGGAGCACGTCGGGGAGCCGGCACCCACACATGGTGCGGGTGGGAACGTGCAAAGGGGTGGCCACCGCGGGCACCAGTTCGGCGGTTCCTCAGTCAGCTAAGCACAGGATTGCCCCAAGATTCAGCAATTCCTCGCCTAGAAAAACACCCGAAGAATGGAGGTCAGGTGATTGAAACAGGAGTTTGTGCCCAGGCGCACACAGCAACACCCTTGATAAGGGTGAAAAGGCGGGAGCACCCAAAGGCCCCCTGACTGACGGGTGGACGCACGGAGTGTGGTTCAGTCACAAAAAGGAGTGGAGCCTGGCCCGTGCCCCCACGTGGCCGCAGCCTAAAAACCTGATGGTAAGAAGCCACACGCCGAAGGCCAAGGCCACGTATCCTGTGATTCCGTTGATCTGGAGCGTCTCACACGGGCAAGTCCACAGGGACAGAAAGCTGACTGGTGGCTGTCAGGGGCTAGGAGGGAGCAATGGGGGGTACGTTCCTGGAGTGCGGGGGACTCCTTTTGGGATGATGGCAGTGTTTTGGTGCTAGATAGTACCGGGCACCAACGACACTGTGAGTGTACTAAATGCCGCTGAACTGTATTTGCCATCGACCAGACGGGGAACTTGGTGGAGTGTGTAACTCTGCCACAGTAAAAAAGGAGCCCCTCCCTGGAAGAAGGGGGACAGACACTGAGATTATGAACACTTACTGCACATAATTCAGAAGGGGCCCTTGGGAAACATGGGAAATCGCGAGTCTCATATTGGGGCCCAACATGGAGGCCGGGGACAGGCCTCCGCCAAGGACCGCGCACAGCGAGCCCGAGGAGCCGCGCGAGTGAAGGCAGCGTCTCCTGGGCTCACACGTGGACAGTCAAGAGTTAACTCCTAATACGATGATAAAATGCAGGAGCAGTGAGAATAAAGATTACCTCCTGAGCCAACTGCCAGAGACCATATTCATAAAATAATGACTCCCTTTTTTATTTCCCTCGTTTTATTGTACCAGATGTCATTGTTCCCCAACTTCCAGGGGAAGGTAATTGTCAATCAAGATGAAAAATGTCCTAATTTCAGTCTGGCCCAGCCTGGCTGCAAGGTCCACATGGTCTTTAAGTGAAGCATGTGGAGTGATTTACACGGTCGCTGGCAGCTTTCTCCGTGACCTTCAGGGACCGCGCGGGCCGGACGACCACTCGCCATGGCCGGGGCCACCAGGCCGTACTCCCCTCTCGGCTGCGGACCGTGTTCCAACCTGAGCTGCTGCCTGACGTCTGCTTCTTTAGAGCAAAGAATACAGACGGCGAGTCTGCAAGTCTGCGGCTGGTGGCGTCTGGTTTGGAGGGTGCTGCGTTGCTACATTTTATCGTCTTATATTTGGAGGTTTTGTTTCCTCTGCAAGATGCTTCCGGGGGAACTGGGGGCGGTTAAAGGGGACGTGTGTTGTCAAGGCTGCCCTTGCACCTGTGCCCCCGTGGGCCCGAGGGGTGTGTCAGTTCCATCGGGTGCCTGGGCGCGGAGGGAACCTTGCAGCAGGATCAGCCCAGAACCTCCGCCGTCCAGCCTTGCACAAGATTCAACTCTCCTTTGCCCCTTTCCTGGGCCGGTCCTGGCTCCTCCTCCTTGTGACCCTGCCACCTCCCCCCTCCCAGACTGTTGTTGTTTAGAGATTATTTATTTATTTATTTTTAGAGAGAGGGGAAGGGAGGGAGAAAGAGAGGGAGAGAAACATCAGTTGGTTCTCTCTTATGCACCCCTAGCTGGGGACCTGGCCAGCAACCCAGGCATGTGCCCTGACTGGGAATCAAACCAGAGACTGTGGGCGATACCCAACCCCCTGAGCCACTCCAGTCAGGGTGCTGCTGTACTTTAATCTTGAATTAACACCAGCTGAACCTTGACGCAGGCTCCCAGTGGGCGCAGCAGCCTGTCTCCCCACACTGTTTCTGGGGCCCCCTGGGTGCAGAGGGATGGAGTTTCTCCCAGGAAATCAGGAGGTTGGAGAGCTCCAGGAATTTCTGAGGACAGCTGGGAGTGTGTGCCCAACACCCACACTCACACACACACACACACACACACACACAGACTCACACTCACAAGCATGCACACGTGCACACTGACACACGTGCACAGCGCTCTCACACACAAGCTCACATATGCTCACTCACACACATGCTCACACACATGTTCACACCCCCCACTCTCAGGCACACACACGTGTTCACATGTGTGCTCACAGACACTCACGGACTCTCCCTACCCTCAGGAGCCCCCCCACAGCTCATTGGCATCAGGTCCCATTGACTGACAGCGTCTCCTACCCTCATAACATTCTCGGCTGCTCAGCAAACCTTTTGTTTCTGCTCCCCCGCCGCCCTCTGGAGAGGGGCCTGTTTTGATTAATATGAATGCTCTGTCTGAACCTCATTCCCAGCCATTTTAAAGGGCAATTCCTCCTTTCAGCAGAAGCATTGATCAGCAGATACACAGCACGGAACTGGGGTCGATATGGAGGACGGCGGGAGCAGGTCCCCGCACTCCGATGGCCAGGACTGGGTGGTATCTGTTTCCTCCTGCTGCTGCCCGCACTGAGCTTCCAATGCAGCTGGAGGGGCTTCTTGGACTCATTACTGTGTCCAGAGCCACCAAATTACCTCTGAAACAATGTGATAATTAGCTGGGCAGGGTACGGACGCCTCCTGCTAATCCAGCGTGGCAGCCTCCTCCCCTCTGCTCAAGCCCCCTGCTCCCGGTGGCAGCCCCTCATTCAAGGAGCCAGCCTCCTGCCCACTCGCTCACCTGGGCCAGGGCACCAGCCTGGGCTGGGTATGGGGTGAGCCCCGCAGTCCCCCAGCTCCCCCTCCCCCCTCTCTCCTCCCAGCCCTCTTTCCTCTCCCCCCAGATCTGCTGTAACTGACATTTTCCATCTGACAGGTTCTGTTTCCCCTGCCTCCGGTTGCCAGGGAAACACACAGAGAGGACCGGCAGCCAGGGAGCCGTTAGCCGCCTTTTTAAGGCGCCCTGGACATAAGCAGCACTTTCCATAATGGGACCGGGCACAGAGGTTTAAAAAAACAAAACAATGCAGAAGAGGGGACGAAAGTGGACAAAAGTCACAGAAGGGCCCCCCGCCCGGTTCGTGGGAGACGAAGGGAAAAAGTCAGAGCCGAGAAGCCTCATATTCTCTGGTCAAAACCGGCACCTCCCTGGAAGGACGGACTGTTTCCTTGATGTGCAGAAGGCAGACACCTGGTCTGCAGCCCTCAGGGGCCAGCCAGCCCCCACCGTCCTCGGTGAGACTGGAGTCAGCAGGCAAGCCCCAGCCCCACCCCCCAATTTGGGACTTTGGCCCTGCTGAGTTGCAGAGGGCTGTAGGGATTGAAGCCACCTGGAGGTGATAGGATGCTCTTCCTGCAGTGACAGGGACTCAGTTGACCTATCTTCTCCCACCCCTGCACACCCACTGGGTGTGCCAGCACAACTCCGGACTCTGCCTCTGGAGTGTTCCCACCCCTCCCCCACCTCCACCTCCTGCCAGGTGGTGCCACTGCTTCCCCTAAGCTGAGGAATGGACCCCCAATCGGTCACCCCCCACCCCACCCCTCATTCTCTCCCATCACCAGGCCACCCCCAGCAGGACCCTTTCCTTGCACAAGCCTGTCCCACTGGGGACCCCCGGTGATTCCGGTTGGGAGCACTTGACACCATGTGCATAGCCTGGAGCCCCACACCCGGCACCATCTGACCTTGACTGAGCTTTCCAGCTCCTTCTCCTATCTGCTCCCTGCCCCCTGACCTCTGACCCAGGAGACCACGACGAGTCCTGCACTTGAGTGTTCACACCTTCATATCCTCAGCCTGGAATGTTCTTCCACCTTATCCCCGTTCAGGTTAGCAAAGGTCCACCCAGGACCCAGTTGAAATACCACCTCTGGGCAGAAGCCCCCCACTCGCCTTCCCTGGCCAAGTGGCATCCCTCCACTGTTCCCTCACCTCTCCTGCAGAGCATCCTCCCGGGGCGTGATGATAGCTCTGCTTCCCTCGCTGGTCTGAGGACTCCTTGGGGACTAAGAACTTGCTGGTACCTGGCAGTCCATTGCACATAGCAGGTTCTCAGTAAACACTATTTCTCTGCTCCCATGGGGGGCTCTGTGAGAGGAAAGACAGACCTCGTAATAGAAAGGACCCATGGTCACACACCGCACCTGTCATCCTAGACCACGCCGGCCAGCACAGTGCCAGGCTATAGACAGGACAGCCTCCCTGTGTGAGGAAGGACCTCCTTTAAATGGTCCCGTGAAGATGAAAAAGTATTACAAATGGATTCAACTTTCTTTAATAATGAAGGATAAAGAGGGAAATAAGAGAAGCCCCGAGACCCCTTTCTGATGTTTTTAAACTCATACAGCTGAGCACTTCCCTGTCACTGATGCACAGCACCTGCTAGGAGATGGCCAGTTCCCGGAGGTTGTTTGGGAAGCGCCGCCGAGCCACCAAGGTGAGTGCGTTGGGGCTGGACCCACGAGGGGAGGTCAGGGGGAGGCCAGAGGGCAGTGTCCCCAAACAGAGAGCTGGCTAGGTCTGGAAGGGGCAGGGTCCAAGTGGGGAGAGGGAGACCTGGGCACTAGGGTTCTCTCACATTGGAAGAGCTGCAGCTGGGATGGCCCGGGTCCCCTGCACCCCACCCACTTGACCACTGTGGGGACTGGGTTGCATGTGGCCTTTAACGCGCTGTCATCGGCCCCCACCTCGTTGTCCCCTCTGGGGTCCAGGCCACGCCTGGGCACGTGGCGGGCGGTTGGCAGCTGCTCCCACCACACGCAGCACAACTGAATGAGAGTGCATGGACTTTGGGTTGGTGGCTTGGGGTAGCCAGTGGGTCTCTGGGGCCACAGCCATCCTGTCCAGGTGGCCTTCGCTCAAGGCTGCGGGCATCCGGCTTGCACGCGGAGCACGCTCCTCGCACGGGTGCTGTTGATATCTGTGAGGGGCGCTTCGGCACCAGGCCTGCCCCCCTTCTGTGGGTTCTGGGTTGTCAGCCCTGCCCACCAGAGTACCAGGTGGGCAGAGAGAGAGTGGGGCAGGGCTGAGCTGCCAAAACCAGGGACTGAGAGGAGCTGCCTGTTTGCATGACCCCGACTTTCAGAAATCTGCTTTTTTTTTCTTTTTTAAATTATTTCATTGTTGTTCAAGTACAGTTGCCTGCATTTACCCCCCATCACTCCTCTCCACACCAGCCATCCCCACCTCCCTCCCCTGCTTCCACCCCACCCCTTGGTTTTGTCCATGTGTCCTTTATAGTGGTTCCTGAAAACCCTTCCCCTCACTGTCCCCCATTATCCCCTCCCACCTCCCCTCTGGTCACGGCCAGATTGTTCTTAATTTCAATGTCTCTGGTTCTATTTGCTTGCTTGTTTGTTTTGTTGATTAGGTTCCACTTAAAGGTGAGATCATACGGTATTTGTCCCTCATCGCCTGGCTCATTTCACTTGACATAATGCTCTCTAGTTCCATCCATGCTGTCGCAAAGGGTAGGATCTCCTTTCTCTCTGCTGCATAGAATTCCATTGTGTAAATGTACCACAGTTTTTTGATCCACTCACTGACTGATGGGCACTTAGGTTGCTTCCAGCACTTGGCTATTGTAAATTGTGCTGCTATGAACACTGGGGTTCATAGGTTCTTTTGGATTGGTGTTTCAGGATTCTTAGGGTATAATCCCAGCAGTGGAATTGCTGGATCAAAAGACAGCTCCATTTTTAGTTTTCTGAGGAAATTCCATACTGTTTTCCACAGTGGCTGCACCAGTCTACAATCCTACCAACAGTGCATGAGGGTTCCCTTTTCTCCACATCCTCTCCAACACTTGTCTGTTGATTTGTTTATGATGGCCATTCTGACCGGTGGGAAGTGGTCTCTCATTGTGGTTTTAATTTGCATCTCTCTGATGGCGAGTGAGACTGAGCATTTTTTCATATGTCTCTGGGTGAGACACCGGCTTTTCTGCCTGGGAGCAAAGAGAGCTGGTCTGTCGTGAAGGACAGGTTCCTCTCCGGGGCTCCAGGCCTGCCCAGCATCCAGGTCGCCAAGTCCCGGGGAAGAGAATCACCACACACCTCCGCGGCATCATGCTCATTATGTTCCCAGCGTGCTTTCCCACCATCATTTCCTCTCGTCCCCTCCGCCACCTCGGTGCTGCCTCCCATTCTCAGGGTTATCCTCTTTGGAGTCAGACCCAAATCTCCCGGGTCTTCAGTTCACTCATTTGTAAAATGGGACTATTTTAGTAGCTACTTCCCAGGACTGTCACAAAGGATAAATTCAATGAGCTAGTGTGTGTGACTGTTCAACAGGGTGCCTCGGACACGCCACGCTCTCCACGGACGATGGTGGCAGTGGTGGTGATGGGTTTAAAGGGGGCTGGACACCAGGAGGCCGTGCAGCCAGTCTGACAGGACGCAACCCACGCTCTGACCTTTCCAGGAAGGGCAGGCTTGCCCTGAGCCTGCCCAGCAGCCGCCATGCCCAGGGCTGCAGCGCCCAGCCCGCTGCCTGCCTGCAGGGGCAGCCCCACGGTGCTGCCCAGGGAAAGCCTCGGCGCTGCCAGCCCCACCCGGCCGCCTTCTTTCTTTCCTTCCCAGATCGGAGCGCTGCCTGGCCGGCTCCAGCGCCATGCGGCAGCGAATGGCCTTTGTTACGTTAACTGTGCCAGTGTCCCCCTCAGATCCCTTCACTCCTTTCCAGGCAGCAGAATCTTGTGTGCTGCTAAAAATACAAACACATGACTCACAGCCTCTGAGGATGGAAAGGAGAGAGAGCCCAGCATGGCTCTTCTGCATGTTGGAGTCAGGCCAAGGTGCCGAGGCCTGAGGGGCTGAGAGCAGGCACCAAGCTTGCTGCAAAAGCAGAGAGAGGGCGCAGCCGGGGCTGGGGGCTCCCAGCTGCTGGCTGTGTCTTCCAGGCGCGACACTACCGTTGTCAAGAACCGTTTTGCACCTTCTCTCTCAGCCGCTCCTCTGCTCTGCTGTTGGGGGTGTCTCTTGTGAAAGGCAGAGATTTGGGGTCTTGTTCATGGTCATCTGTAGCCCGCCCACCTCCTGCTCATGCCAGCCTTGGGGAAGCAGTGAGAATCTCCCACCGTCTGCCCAGAGCCCTCACTACCCCTGGGTCCCCCACAGCCTCGCACCCCCGGAGGGCAGGCTGCTGTGGAGGGCCACAGGATGCGAGTCTCACTGAACCGAGCAAGACTCCTTCCTGCTGATGCCCACCGCCCTGCCCTGAGAATGCCTCTTGTGGCTTCCCATGCTCCGTGAGGCCAGCCTTCGCTGGCTTCAAGGGCAGACCCTGGGGACAAGAGAGAGCATCTAATGACCTTGATGAAGTGGGACTCTGGGGTCGGAGACTCTGGCTGAGACCACCTCTGCTTCCCTCTGGGGCATTTGCAGATGCCCCTCCGAGGGCGATACGACAGCGTTCTGAGCCCTGACCTGATGCGGGGCCCCGAGGAGGGATCAATGCCCATCGTCACGGGTGAGCGCGCATTGTCAGTTCGCTCTGCTCTCCCAAGCGTGGGACCCACGCTGACCCCATCTGACCCCATCCGACCCCAAGGCTGGATCTTCGGCCCCTCCCCTTCCTGGGCGCCTCAGCCCCTGAGTCAGAGACAGTTGGCCAAAAAGCGAGCACTGCACGTCCCAGCCCCTGGGAAGCAGCCTGGAGAAAAGGAAGCCTTCCAGAGATTTCTCTTGGCAGCCAAGCCCCTCCAATGAATCAGGACTCTTCTCCGATTACTTACTTTACTCCAGACGACCTGTCCGGTCACCTCCACTCCCCTTTGGGGTGTAGACCCGGCGAAGAGGAGAGGAGTGGATCTGTGCCCAAGCCCGAGGGAAAGTGTCCTGCTGTGACTGGAGCCCGGGCAGCGGACCTCCCTCACCGTGTGTAGGGAACCTCCTTGTCCCTGAGGGCTCCCTTCTCAAATGCTCAGCCCCCACCCTGGTAATCTTGGATCCAGCTGTGGTCAGTGTGGAGCTCGGGATTCAGAAAGAGATTTGGAGTGGAGTGGGGCCCTAGGCAACTTTAAAGGGAAAAGATGACTCAAGGTCTGGGACAGATGATTGGTGATTTTTCTCCACCATGGTCCAGCACACTGTTAGGGCCAGCTGGCTCTGCCCAGTGCCCAGGGACCCTCTATCCCCAAATGGGCAGATATGGGAGCATCCCGGCCTCAGGCCAGAGCCAGCAGCCAGGTCTGTGCCCACACCTGGCCCCTCCTTCTCCTCCGTGTTCAGTGTCTGCCAAGAGCAGGACGGCCAGGAAGGGGTCCCCTCCCCATCGCAGGGATGCCTGGGCGCTGGGGCTCAGTCATGGCAGAGCCTTGAGGACCAGCTACTTCCTGACGCCTCCAAATGCGCTGGAAGGCCCAATGATGCTGTCAGCAGCAAGCAGCATTAGACAGCGGGAGGGTGTGGCGGGACACCCAGCGGAGTTTGCTCTGTGCCCCCAGCCCCACCACCTGCACCAGCTATCTGAGCTCCGGTCACAGCCGCACTGGCCGGCAGCAGCTAATCATGCTGCTGCTGAGCCCTGGGAGGGAGGGGGCGTGGAAAAGCCCGTAATTAAAGCTCTGAGAGCAGAAGGTTCTTTCCCCGTTGGAGACCAGGAGAGGTGGCGCTACCAGATGGCCAGTCCCCAAACTGGCCAGCCTGGTGTGACTCAGGCGTGAAGCAGGACTTTTTGTCATGAACATGGTGCACTGTTAGCTTTTTTGTTATTATATTGCCAAAACAGGCTGCATTGTCTTGCCCCTGTGGGCAGGTTGTTACAATAATGGCCCCCAGATCGTGCCTGCCTGCATTCGTGCCCTGCAGTAGCCCCTTCCAGGGCTGGCTCTGAGCTGGGGGCATTGACCGAATAGCCGACATAAGGTAGCAGAGGTTTGGGAAGTGTTGTGTGCTTTGCCCCTTCCCCCAGACCACTTCGTATGAGGAAGTGGGGCTCACGTCCCGCAAGACGAGAGGCCACATGGAGTGGAGATGGGTCATCCCAGCTGGGACTCCTGGACAGGTGTGCCACCTGCCTGAGTGTGAGTGAGGCCGGCCACAGCCCCCGGCCCCCGCCGAGCTGCCGGCCGAAGGTGCGGGTCAGTCAACCCAGCCGGGAGAGAACGGCCCCGCTGACCCCTGGGAAACTGAGAAATAATATGCGTGATCTAAGGCACCAAAGTGGGGTGGGCTGTTACGGGCACGTTCCCCGACCTCTGCCCCACAGGAACAGCTGGAGGCACAGACCGTTTTGTGGGAGCATGTGTGTGTCTGTCCCTGGAAGACACTCGGGGCGACGGGTGTACGGAATGGACTTGGGTGTGACTGCAGTTTCTTGAGTGTGACTTTCTTCGTAAGCTGCTCGGTGGCTGGACCCTGAGGACTGGCAGCCCCCCGGCCCCTGCTTGGCACAGGCAGGCTGGGTGGCAGAGCCGGCGCGGGATTGGGGCTCCCCCGGGTTTTGTGTCTTACCTGCCACCCCTGTCTCCAGGCCTGGTGGCTGGTCACGTGGCAGCCCACCTCTGGCCCCAGAGCACCGGGGACCTGGAGCCACTCAACGTCCGTCTCAGCCCCGAAGGCCTGACCCAGTTCCATGAGAAATGCTCAGAAACAGCTGAGCTTCATAACACGCTGCCACCGGTGGGTTCTTGGAGACCGTGTTCGGAGCACAAATCGCTACAAGCTTTATTAGGGCAATTTGGCAACAATGTATAAAGTTTTTAGGTGGCCACACCACTCAACAGAGAACTTAGCATGGGGACAGCGTCTCATTTGGCCTGGTGTCAGTCACTCACCTGGTGGAGCCTATTCGCAGCTTCCATCAGATGCCACCTGATGCCCTGCGTTCTCAGGGGACGTTCGGAGCCTATTTTGCGACGACGTTGATTAAGGTCTGACAGGTCAGATATAATTCCTGTTTTCTCAGGGAATTTTTTAAAGCTCTTGCCTTTTATTAAACATACACGATACACGTCTATCGATAAGAGGCTAATCTAAGGGGACCGTGTACGACCTTTAAAAACTGAGCTAGGTTTGGCCACAGAATGGCACTCGCTGCGTGTTACGGAGCAAAGAGAGAGCACCGGGGGACAGCGTGTGCAGGGCGGCCGTGCTGGGTGCGTGTGCACAGCAGTAACTGCGCACAGTGGTGTGAACTGGAGTCAGCCGTGCTACCAACAGCTGCTCTTCAGGCAGGTGGGGTTGAGAAGGGTTCCCTCCCTTTTACTTGACACATTCCTGTCCTTCTGAAGTTTTTTTAATGGCTGAGTATTCCTTTTATCATCAGGAACAAACACAGATGAAAAACGAAGAAACGTGTCATGCCGACCCTCGAATCACCAAGCGTGAGTCATTCGTCAGGTGTCTGTGATGGGCCCCGTCGTGCTGAATGTTTGCGGTAAGTGGTCATGTCAGCTGCCCCCTCACGAGCCCACCGGAAACCCTGTCAGATCCCCTCGGGAAATGTAACCTTCAGGAAACATTGGAGGCCCTGGCACCTTCCCTGGAAGACAGATGTTTCCGTCACAGGCCCTGGACCACCCTGTGGGGACATGTGAGCCTCGGGCCTGGGGCCTGGTACAGGGCTCCTGGGACTGTAACACGGATCCACAGTGACACTCCCTTCTAAGGAGCCTGTGCACCCACCAGGGACCCTGCTATGTGAGTCAGGATGTGCTAGAGTGTGCCATGGCAAGAATGACCCCAAAGTTCAGGGGACAGACCAGTTTATGGGTGGCCAGTCCCCCCACTGAGAACAACTAGAATGGCTGGTCAGCTTTCTTCTCGGGGCTCAGACACAAAGAGCCGGGAAGGCCGTAGGACTCGGGCGGACAGGCCACAGCCCCGGGGAGGAGGGCCACTGTGACATCGTGCAGGGTGTTCCCTCCTGAGGCCTTCGTCAGCTCTTCTGTCCCCTAAACCCCGGGGCTCTCGCAGGTGGTGACTGAGTTCCAAGAGGTAGTCTCCTGAGACACTGTCACAAGCATGTCTTGCTTCCTGGCCTTCGCTGACTCCCCTCTGAAGTCGCGTGATCTTACTTCCATACACTCTACCAATGACAGGGGTCACTGAGGCCAGCCCTGCACCATGGAGCGCACCCGGCCCCCAGCTCTTGAGTGGGGAGGGGCAGGCGCTCCCAGCAGAGGTGCCTGCGGGAAGGGCCGGGAGCTGTTGATGTGGCCATGGTGGGCCCAGGTGTCGTCAGCTGGTGGTGGCATTTGGGAACCATGGAACTGACGTGTGGGATGGCAAGGGTGGCCTGCAGGGTGGAGGGAAGGAGACTCCCATGGAGACGAGGTGTGGCAGAGATGGCAGGGCCAGCATATACAGTGTCCCCAGAGCGTGTCTGCTGCTGAATTCTCAGCTCACCTGCTGGTCCTGGGAGTGGATGGGCGGGCGGGCTTTCCTTGCCAGCCTGGGAGAGAAAAAAGTGCCCTGAAAGTTTAAGGTGTTGGCCCCTTCCATTGCTGTCTCTGGAGAGGGGGCCGGGGGACTGAGGTGTTCCCCGATGTGCAGGGAGCGCTGAACTGAGAGCTGGCAGGTGGGGCGCCCAGGTGCAGCTCCGACACCAGCACTGGCCCCGCGGAGCCGCCGGGGGGAAGCAGAACCCTGCTGCTCCTGGGGGCTCGAGCTCCTCACCAAACCTCCCCCCACCCCGAGGAAGGGCCCACCCAGAGGTCCTCAAGGACCCTTTCGGCTCTGGCCCACCACCTTCTGGAGAGACCCCACCCCTTGCCTCCCCCTGCCCTCACCGGCACACTCACGCTCACACGCCCTTCCAAACAGACAAGATGGCAGCTCTTGCTCGATGGACTTGGAGCTTTTCCCAGATCAAACAACAAGCGAGGAAAGGCGAGGGCTTGTCCTTCACCCTGTTCCTGGGGTCCTCCGGGCAGAGGGAGGTGGGAAGGAGGCTGAGCAAATCTCACAGGGACCACCCTGCGCCCCCTCTAGGAGGGATGTTCCTGGGATCCCCCACAGGGGAAGGGTCCGGGGAAGGTCACCTCTCCTTCCCCCCTTCCCGCAGGGTGAGGGGAACATCCTGACGGAGCTGAGGTCACACCAGCTGGGCTCCTCGCCACATCCTGATCTCTCTGCGCTGCTGGTCACTCGGGCAGGCCTCAGTTCCTCCATCTGCACAATGGGAATTTAAACTCTCATTTTAAGGGTTATTTTCGGAGAGGCCTGTGGCAGCGCTCACAGACACATTTTGTAAATTGTTGATGTACGTGTTAACAATTTACTAAAAACACAGCTTTCTGTTCGTGGAGAAGGAGAGATCACAGGTTCAGGGAACTGCGAGTGGGTGCTCAGATGCGTGGAAGTGATTTCTGTGGCCTAAGGGGAAGGGAGCCGACTGAGTCGGGGCAGCGACGGGAGGAGGAGCGGGTGATCGGGCCGCACCGCCATCTCTGCCTGGCCCCACAGAGCCAAGCGGGTCCCTCTCCTCCTGCCTTCCCCTCCAAACCGAGGAACCCGCCGTTTCCAGGAAAGGCGACGTTGCCATGGGAACACACGTCCAATTATTCTACTTGCAGAAATCACTGATCAGCCAGCGTGGCTGGAACACGTCCCTTCTACGGAGCAGAAACGGCCTCCTCGGTTTCTGCCTCCAAGCGAAGAGGTGGGGAAGCAGGCCTCGGACATAGGACACGAGAGAGGGGTCTTTCAGCCAGAGAGCCCTTTCATAAACTTCCGGCAGGCTCCTCCGTGTCAGCCAGCTAATGGCCAAGTTGGAGCCTCCCAGAGGGGCTTGGGGTGGCAGGGCGGGAAAGGACTGGGCTGTTGGCCGGCACTGTGGAGTGCCTGCTTGGAGCCCGGCTCTGCAAGGCGTGGAGCAGGCAGAGATGCTTCCCGCACCCCCTACACCCTTGATGGGGTGCTCAGAGTGCAGGAGGGCAGAGCCCGGTAACCAGGTCAATAATGATAAGCAATAAGGACAACAATAGGGTACATTCAGGGTCCTAAGAGGTAGCTCCAGGGAGGAGAGGGAACAGGGGAAGATAACTCAGAGGCTGGGTTTTGATGTATGCCTAGGAGCCTGCCAAACAGACGAGGGGTGAGGTGGGCACCCTGGGCAGAGGAAACATGGGTAAGGAGTGGACTTTTGGAGCAACAAAGTGGTTATATGAACAATAGGAGCACCACCCCATGGGGAGCAGGAAGGGTGGGTCTACAGGGAAGAACAGGGTCAGATGGGGTCATGCTGAGAGGAGGGGCCACACAGAGTACTGGAGGCAGGGAGGCCGGCTGCCTATCAGCTCCCTGTGTGGCCTTAGGCAAAGCATGGACCCCCTCAGAGGCTCAGGGGACTGACACCCTATAAAATGACACCCCATT
The DNA here is from genome assembly GCA_007922815.1 of Macrotus californicus. Taxonomy (NCBI): domain Eukaryota; kingdom Metazoa; phylum Chordata; class Mammalia; order Chiroptera; family Phyllostomidae; genus Macrotus; species Macrotus californicus. The sequence continues at coordinate 501,600 of VMDR010000030.1, forward strand.
CACTGGAGCCTCAGGAGGATTCCTTGAGGTCAGTATGTACCCCGGGATGTGAGCTGATGTGACTCCCCAAGTCCCCAGAACGTCTGGAGGCATCTTTATCTGCTCCTCCCTCCCCCCAGGACAAGGACCTCTGGGGACTTCTCGGGGCGGGCTGTGCTGCACGCACTCCCAGCCCAGGTCCCCAGAGCCTGCAGTGGGGGTCTTCAGAGCCGTCCTGGCAGGGAGGAAGGTCATGAGACCCGGGGCTCCATCTACAGGACCTTGGCCAAGTCAGCCTTCTAGGCCGAGATTTCCTCATCTACTCAACGGAGGGGACAATACCTGTCCCCCACCCCGCTGCTCTGTGGGTCTCCTGAGCTTACCTTCCGACCCAAAAAATCAGAACCCGTTCTTCAGGAAAGAGCTCCTGTGCTCTTACCTCGACCCGCGGGCCACTCTGAAGGCTGGGTTCGCATGTCAAGGTGGAGGGGGCCTCAAATGCTGCGGGCAGAGCGGGAATTAGAGCAAGACCGTGCTGGGAGGCAGACTGAGTCCCCTGGACAGACGCCTGGCTCAGCGTCGCCCTGACCCCTGGTGCCCACCCTCCTGCCTCGCCTGTCAGCTGGGCCACCACCCTGCCCCAGCCTTGGTGGCTCCGCGAAGAGCCAGTACCAACAGCTGCCCGGAGAGAACTAAGCCCCTCCCCCACCCCAGAGGCAAAATGAGGCAACTGTGGGGGGCAGACCCAGGGCTACAATGGCAGAGGGTGATGGCCAAAGGGGTCCGGGGCTCGGTTACAAATCACACTGCTCTTAAAGTGGGGGCAACCTTTGTGGTGGAAAACCACGGTTAAGTCCACTCGTTTTCTAGGGTGAAGCTCTCCGCTCAGTGGAGGCCTCCCAGCTTCCTTGTGACTCATCAGAAAGGTGGGCTGCTCCCTCCACCACGAGGGAGCGTCATTTTCCAGAGACTCCACTCAGTTCCGGGGGAATGAACCTCTTCCTTTAGAAACAATGAAAAGGTGGATAATTAGCATGTAACCACTAATGATAATTTCAGAGGGGGAGGGCGAACACCCCTCTGAATATATTTGCATTTCACTGAACACCTTTTTTCTCTCCTCTGTGCTTTTTTTGTTGTAACTGTAATTGTTTTAATTGAGATCTTCCCTAATGAAAACACAGAACAATGTCTGTGGGAGGGTCGGCTCCTGTGAGGCCACCAGAATGGCAGCGCCCCCCTCCCCGGAGGCAGACCCCAGCTCCCAGGGACCCTGCACCCTGGGGAGCCAGCCCCCATCCAGCAGCAGCACCAGCAGCGGGTCTTGGGTTGTATATTGCCCCCCAGCCCAGATGGATACGGACCTGGGATCCAAGAGCTCACATTTTTATTCCGATTCTCTGCCGTTGACCCGGGGAGGGAGTGACCTTGGGCACAGGCCGCTCTGTGCCTCAGTTTCCTGCAAAGTGCCAAGCCTGCTTCTGGTCCCTCATGTCCTCAGCTCAGTCTGGCCACAAGTCCCCCACCTGTTCTCAGCAACTCCACCATGGCTGTAGGGGTGTCCTCACTGTGCTGTTGGGGGGAGCACAACCTGGGTTCCCGTCCTCTAAAATCCACTTTCTAGAAGCTTCTACCACACATGGCACAAAAAACAGAGGATACTGGCGGGCCCTGCCATCTAGGCACTTAACGTCGGACTCAAAGGAGCTGCGGAGGGTGGCTGGGCACAGGCCAGTGGGCAACATGAGGAGGCGGCCCGACCCCACCGAGAGGTCTGGGTGCTCGGACGCCGGCCTTCTCCTGGCATCTTGCTGGGCAGAAGCCCGTGCTCCAGTAAGTCCCATCTCCAGCCAGCTCTGGGCACTTCGGCCACTCCGTTCTGGCTCAGCATCCAGTGGTCACCTGACCTCTTCCTCCCAGTCTCCATGCTGCCGAGTTGGCGTCACTCAAGGCCCCATCCTCAGGTTTCTGGCCCCCCAACTCCACTGCTCACAGGCCCCTAATTCTGGGAGGCATCTTGCATTCAATGGGCTCTACCCTGAGCGTTCCCCGATGCCGGCTGGCTGGCTCAGCCTCTCTCTGCAGATGCAGGGACGCAGGGGAGCACAGAGGCGTCTACCCAGGCCTGCCTGAGGCCCCCTGGGGAGGGTAGCCCAGTCCCACCTCCCTGACTCCCAGGCCAGGTGCCAGAACAGCTCTTCTGAGCTGGCCCAAGAGCTGCTGTGCGAAGGTGCGAAGCGAATGCCCAGGAAGCTCCCCGGGAGGCCAAGGCATGTGGTCAGGAGCAAGCTCCAGGGCACGTGCTACATGTCTGCCAGCCTCAGATTGGGACCCCAGATATGCCCAACGCAGCAGGTGCGGTGAGATGTGCCTGCTCAGAAAGGGGCTCTCTCTGATGCCCTTGCTCCCTGCCTCCACGGCGTGGGTCCAGCCTGCCCCTGCCAGAGGTCTCTGGGACCTCTGCCATTATGGCCAGTCCCTGGGAGGGAACACTGACCCTCACAGGGTGGAAACCATTGGTGGAGGCCACAGCATGGTCATGTGCATGGCCAGCAGGTGTCCAGTCAGCAGAGGACGCCGGCGATTGGCGGGCCTGGGACGTCTCCAGAAGGCCCCCCCCGCTGCCCCCGCGGAGGCACCTCACTGTCCCTCCCCAGCCACAAACCTTTCCTCCCAGGGGTGCTGAGTGACTCAAGGGAGGAAACTCCACCCTGATTTTTCATTGTTTTTACAGAAAAGTTAGTTTCTGCCAAAAGGGAAAAATTAAAATGGGAACAGCCTCCCCCCGAGCCCCACCCACAATGGGCACTGTGACTGTCTTCATCAGACCTCTGGCCGGGCCGGGCTGGCCATTTCTCCCTCCTCCTGGGCTGGGGAAGGCCCTGCCCCTCCCTCTTCAGATCGAAAGCTGAAGGCGGACCATGAAGAGGGCCATGAGTAGGAGGGAAAGACACATTTTGTCCTTGTGACCTCAGGTCGCAGAGTCGTTCTCCTCTGTGCCCAGCCGTGGGGTCGTGTGGAGTGTCCAGGCTCCCTCCTCTAATAAGTCAGTCAGATTGCATGAGGGCCCACCCTTTGGGCCTCCTCTGAACTTGAACTTAGTCACCTCTTCAAAGATTCTCTCTCCAAGTAAGTCACTTTCCAGGTACCGGGGCTCAGGGCTTCAACATAGGAATTTTGAGAGAGACAAAATTTAGTCCATAACACATGATATATGAATTATATCTCATTAAAGCTGTTTTATTTTTAGAGAGAGAGAGAGAAGGACTCCCACAGCCTTTGCCGAAGAAGGGGATCTGATTCTCCTCCAAAGGGAGCCATGATTCAACGCCCCTCCTTGCTTCTCTAGGTGCTAAGCCAGGCTGTCCCTCCCAGCTGCCCCACCCTCCAAATGGGCAGCTGGGGCCACAGGCAAGGCAATAGTTTGGAGTCTGACAGACCTGGCTACCACCCTGCTGGGCGGGGACTCCATGGGGCTGAAGCATCCCCAGGAGCAAGAAGGCAGGTGTCCCTCCAAATGTCCTCAATGAAACCTCACCAGGCCCGTAGACAGTTCCTCAGCTCCACTATGGGAAGCTCCAGGGGGAGCAATGCTCAGGCAGTCGGCACAGACTCCAGCTCCAGGACGCGCCCAGCCTCAGGCGGCTCCGCTCCCTGGCAGCACCACACACAGGCCTGAAGGCCCAGCTGTGACCCAGACCATGCATGTGAGTGAGGAAACCAGGGTCACCTCAGGAAGGGGGTCCCTGGTCCATCCTCTCCCCTGCACTCAGCACCCAAGGGCTCCAGAGGCAGCCTGGACACAGAGCCCTAGGTGTCTGAGGGGCCCCGAGGGCTCAGCAGCCTCGCCATAGACGCCCCACCCCGCTGGCTGCCTGTTGGGGCCTGCAGGCCTGTGTGATGGGCGAGGAGCACGGTGGTTGAAGGCGTGGCCTGTCTCCTGGTGTCAGGAACCGCCCTCCTGGGCGCTGTCTCAGTGTTGGCACCTTGGAAGCCTCCGTGGATATGAACTAGTTAGTGTGAACACAGGGACGGGGAGCCTGCCATCCACTGTCCGTGTCAGGTCACCCAGGCATTAAAAGCCTTCTGAGAGCGCCCCTCTGGGCTCGGCTCCAGCGGTGTCCCCTGCAGGTCTGGTCTCAGGGCCGAGAGAGGCCCGGTGAGGTGAGAGTCGGGTGAAGGTGGGGTGCACGTAAGGAAAAGCAGTTTTCTGTCCCCTCCAGTGGATTCTATGGCAGTGACTGGTCACCAGGAAATCTGGGCAGGACTATGAGAGGCCAGAGGCTCAGATCAGCATATGATGGCCACTCAGTGTCCAGGGACCCCTGACCCCGGGGTGGGGGGGGCCTCAGGTCAGCCTTGGCCTGGTAGCTGGGAGGACCCTTGTCCTCAGGGCCCCTAAAAGACAGCGGTGGGGCAGAGGGGTCATCTAGACCCTGCTGAGGTACCGATCAGCTCGGCATCTCTGGAAAGTCACTTCGTTTTCATTCATTCATTCAACAAATTCTCCAGGGCATTAAAAGGAGGGATTCCCATCTCATCAGCAAACCTCGGCATTCTGGCCTTCACCTTTTCCAGAATCGACCACTTCTTACCTACTCCAACCTGTCACTCTAGTCCCAGACCACCAAATTACTTCAGCAGCCCCCCGACAATCCCTGTGCTTGCCCTGCCCCCTCCCTGGCACACACACGCACACAACAGAGTGTCCGCACAGCAGCCCCAGCCCTGCCGGACTGAGAGCCCCAACCTGCTGCCAGCCCATCTCTCACACCCACGGGCCGCCTGTGTCCTCAGCCATGCCTGGCACAGCCCGCTGTTGGGGCTGTGGCGCCTGCCATTCCCGGGCCTCGGGCCCTCCCCGCTCACACACCTGCTCAGCGCCGCCTCACCTTCTCCAGGCCACGCCAGCTCCAGGGGGTCAGCATACTTCTTCCAGAAAGGGCCGGACGGTGAGCGGTTTCAGCTTTGCGAGCCAGGAGGTCTGGGTGGCAACTCTTCCCCTCGGAAGCAGCCCCCGACAGCACCAGGGGAAAGAGCGTGACTGTGTTCCAATAAAACTTTACTCGTAAAGGCAGGCAATAGTGAGCCAGGCTGGGCCCATGGCTGGTCTGAGAGAACGGCCCCGGCCCCGCTCTGCCTGCCCACACTCATTGTCACCTGCCCCACAGAGCTCGGTGCTGCCGGCACAGGGAGTCACCTCTTTTGCCCCTTGCTGTGTCTGAGTCCCGAAACAGTGCCTGGCTGTGATAGGTACCCGCTGTATTAGAATTACATAAATAAAAAGGTCACAGACTGTTAAAATTTTAATGAACGCAATAGAAAATCATAGCTAACACACACAAATATGTATTTATGTTGGATATTCATAAATGTGTATCTTTATATTGTTCTATAATTATTCCATATTCTATGTATTACGTGTGTATTAAGTACATCATGCACATGTGTGTCTGTAGTAGCCAGTGAGGGGGGAAGTCCCTTGTTCAAGGTCGCCAGGCCAGGAGAGGCGAGGCCACCCCAACCCAGCTCCAGAGGCCCTCTTAAGCCCTCCCCCCCGGGGAAGGAGGGGCCAGAATGGATCGGGATCTGCGCCCGAACACCCATGCCTCCCTCGCCCGGCTGGAGCCGCGGACACCTGACCGGTGTCAACACACTTCCCAGGAGCCTGCGTTCCGCCCGGCCCGCTCAGCAGGCTATGTCAGTGGGTCACGCAGGGACTGGATGCCTTTCTCTCCTGCTTCCCGGGGAAAGGCCAGTGGGCAGTCCTCACCCACCTGTCCCCCAGGGGAAGGGTCTGACTGCTCCCAGGGGTCTTCCAACTCCACCTTCAGACTCAGGAAGACCTCGACTCAGGGACAGAAGAGAAGGCTGGCAGTGTTCAAAGCAAATTGGTCCCAGCAAGTGAAATTAAAGATCTGGTACTAGAAGTGATGAGCTCCGGAGGGTGGTGAGGCAGTGTGAGAAGGCATTGCCCTCCCAGACCTTGGCCATTTGGCTCCCACCTTCCTCATCTCTTTACCCAGGAGCCACCACGTTCCTGCCCCTCCGCCCAGGGCCGTGGGGTTCCACCAACCTCAGAGACCACCCACTTTCACAAAGACTCAGGATCGGTATCGTCTCTTCTGGTGTGTTTCTCTAATGAGGTGGGGGGCTGGCGACAGGTAGGGTCAGCAAGACCTTTAGCAGCTCCCAAGGCTGCAGACTCACAGGGGAAGCTCTCTCTCCCTCGGAGCCTTATTTGGAAGGGCAAGTCCCCGAGCCTCATGAGTCACCCAGCAGGAATGCCTGTGATGTTCCATGACAAATACTAACAATTCCTGACCTATGCGGGCCTCTAAACAGGCTGTCATACCAGCTCAGTGGACCTACACAAACCTGAGAGAGGCTTCTAGGTCTGATATTTTATCCGTAAGGGGTACAAAGCCCCGGCAGCTGGCCGGGGGGACGGGGGGGAGGGCAGCTGGAGGGAACACAGAACCCAGGCTTCTGGCTGCGCCCAGTGCTGCTCCGGCACGTCCTCGTCACAGGCCAGGCCTCCCGTGTCCCTCACGCATAAGCCAGGGCGAAGGCAACATGTCACTTAACAGATGGGCATGTGGGCCTGTGCTAGGCAGGAAGCTGAGCTAAGCCTAACGCAGGAGAAAAGGGTGAGGAGGGCCTGGTACAGAATCTCCAAGTCAGAAGACACCTTGTGGGAGAGCCTTCTGGACAATACACACGTCCCCTTCACTACATCTTGTGTGGGTCACCTGCCGCCGTGCAGTGACATCACCACAGCTCACACACTCCCGGGTTATCTCCGTCCCTGTGGGCCAGGGGTCTGGCCCGGCCTGGCCGGGTCCTCGGTTCAGCCCCCTCTGAACACTGAGGTCAAGGGTAGGGCTGCGGCCTCACTGGAGGCTCAGCTGGGGAAGGGTCGGCATGCCGTGGTTTGTGGCTCGATGGACCGAGGGCCCCAGTTTCCTGCCGGCTGTGGGCCAGAGATCACTTTCCGTTCCTAGTGGGTAGCCAGCCCGAGGCTGCCTTCAGCTCCTTGCTGCATGGGTCACCCTGATATGGCTGCTGGCTCCATCAGAACCAGCAAGAGAGAGTCTCGTGGTAAGAGAGATGTCACATCTTTCAAAACATAACCACGGAAGTGGTACCCTACCCCCTTTGCTGTATTCTACTGGTTAGAAGCAAGTCACGGGTCTCGTCCACTTTTCAGGCCACGAACAGGGCAGGCGGGATCTTGGGAACAAGCGTAGAATCTGCCTGCCGCATCCGCTGTGTCCTCCGTCTCTTTCCGAGCGTCTCCAGAGACAGGTTGCTCACTAGCTCACAGACCAGCCTGCTCCGTTCTGATGTCGTTATTGGGTGGTTAGAAAGTCCTTCCTAGTGTCAAACCCACACTCTCCCGCCCACGACTTCTCTTCATGGATCACAGCCCCGCGGTCTGGAGCGACACGGAAAAAGTCTAACCCGGCAGGCCTTGAGCTGCAGGAGGGAAGGGATTGCTGTACCCTCAGAGGACGGGGGGCCAGGGACCCATCAAAGGTACCAGGTAAGAACAGACTGGAGAATGCAGAACACAGAGCAATTCAGCAGGGGTGGCCCCGCCCCTGGCTGGCTGGTGTCTGACATAGAGGCATCTTTGCCTGGGAACTTGCTCACCCACAGATCTTGGGGGACAGACCTTCCCTGTCTGCCTGAGGGGCCCCGGGGACTTGGCACTTGCAGAGGATCCCGTCCAATCTGATCACTAGGAAAGCCTCGACCTGCTCCAGGTCACGCAGCTGGTAATAGCAGAGCGGGTGTCCAGAGCCAGGCCCCTTGCCCCCCAGGTCTCTCTGCCTTTATCATTGCACGTGCCTGACCACAGGCCAAGGGCATCCAAGGGGCCTGGACGCTGCATCCTGGGAGTTCGAACCCAAGGCGATTCCTCTCCCTTCTCCGAACTGTCTTGATCACTGGCCAGGCCACACAGATGTGGCCCATCACGACCTCCTGGCAGGAAGCAGGTGAGCAGAGGGCCTCCATAGGCCACAACTGGGCTCTGAGGTTCGAGGCTGCTCACCACGCACCTGCTCTGCGCCAGAACATGACCTCTCCCCCAGGAATGACCACACCTGGCGGGCTTCCTGGGTGCTGGGGCCTCCTCGGAACTGAGAGCCGGCCCAGCCCAATCTTCTAGGCCTCCACAGCCCCTCTGTCCTCAGCCTCTGCCAGGTGCCCCAGGTGCTTCCCCCACCCCACCCCCTCACCTCTCATCACCGGCTCTGAGCCGTGGGGGCACTGCTCTGCAAACGTGGTAGAGTGGATGTTGGAGCAGAAGGGGCTCGAGAGGCTGGCTGGGAATCCCGGTTGGGAGCCCAGCTGCCTGACCCACGAGAGGAGAGGCAAGGGGCGTGGGCCAGACGGGAGACGCCGGTGTGTCCTAGGCTCCAAGCCTTGGCTGGGGCTGTGCCTGACATTCTCTGCGAACAGAGAAGCCACCAGGAGAAGCAGGACCCCAAGCCCGTTTCCTTTCTTGGAAATGTCCTTGTCTCAGCTTCCCCCAGCCCTTTCCACGCCCCGGCCCTGTTTCTGAAGGGGTTCTTCCCTGTGGCCCGTGCCTTCGACTTCTCCTTTTGCGGCCAGTGCGCAGGCGCTGAATAAATATCCGAACGGAATCATCACCCTACACGTGCTCCCACCCCTCCGTGCAGTAACACGCTCAAGATTCCAGCATCTATAAAGATGTGTTTAACCTTCAGAAACATCTTCCGTGGTGGGCCAGAGGGGACCTTTATACGTCTGCCTTTGGATTGTTACATTTCAGTCTCCTCCATCACGAAGTGCGTATTTAAAATGATTAAAACGAGTAACAGCTGAAGTTTGCTGAGCAGGGACCCTGCGCTGAGCTTCCCACATCCGTCTCAGTCCATCCTCTCGACAGCCCCACGTAGGGAGACGACCGTCCCAGTTTCACCAGACTAAGGGGCTGCGCGTGACTGCGGAAACTGGGGGGCTGCAGGCCTCCGTGTGGGCTGAGGGGGCACCCGGACACAGCTCCTGCCTCCTGGCTGCAGGACCAGCGTGGGAGGGACCCATCGGCCCTACTCCTCAACACGCAGAGGTCAGTCCTGTTCACTCTACCCGCTCTGTTCCGTGTGAAATGGTACCGCACATGGGTCTAGTTTACATTCTCACGCCTTCTTACATGCTTGTCATTTGTCTTTTGCACACTGACATGTGCCCATCACTTGTATATTCTGGGCACTAAACACGGATGCGGATACAGACTCAACGCGGTTGTGGGCATGGCTAGAGACACGGAGATACACGGAGATGACCAGTGTCCCTCTGACGCTGTCCAGGTGCACGTTCTCCTGTATCCCACTAGTTCAGAGTTACACTGATGGAATTTCGATTGTTAGACCAACCCTCCACCCCTGGAATAAACTCACCTGGTCCCGGTGGTATGGGGTCTGACCCGCGAATGTTCTCCGTTCAGGACCATGGTGCCCACGTCCCTGAGCGCGGTCGGGCTGTAGCTTTCTCTCCTGGCCCTGTCCCTGCCAGGTTTGGGCATCAGGGTTAGACGGCCTCGTGCACGGAGTCAGACAGTGCCCCTCCCTGTCTACTCCCTGTGACAGTTAGTGGAAGGTGGGCCCCATGGGCACATCCGTCGTTGATTTGGGGAAAGGCCCACGCAGCTCCTCTTGGCTGTGTCTGAGGACTGTGTCTGAGGTCTCATCTGCCTCGTGAGCGGGGGGCAGGGGACCTGGGGTCTCACCTGACAAATGCCCCTGACATGAGCTTGAACAGGGTCCCTTTGGAGGCTCTGCTCTGCCTTCTCCCTCTGTCCCTTCCCAGCTTCTCTCTCTCAGCTTCCAGTACCTTCCACTCTCCTCCCTGCCTGGCTCCCTGCTCTCTTCCTGCTCCCTCCAGGCCCTTCTCAATCCTCCCTCCCTCTCCCCCTCTCTCTTCCCCTCTCTCCCTCTCTCTGGCACTCCCTCTCTCTCTCTCTCTCTCTCTCTCTCTTTCTCTCTTTCTCTCTCTGCCAGGACTCCTCCCCCATGCTGTGTGTGTGTGTACCAGCAGCAGTGCCCAGTGCCGGGAGATGCTAAATGCTATTCCACCTGCCCTGGCCACAGTCACTCACCTGCTCTGACCTGGACTCATGCATGTCCCTCCCTCATGCCCCTCCCCCGTCCCCACACTGCTCCTCTGCCTCCCCCATTTCCCGGCCCTGCCTGCAGTGGTGGGCGGAGCTCCTGGTCTTCTGCAGCACATGAAACATTCATGAGGGCCAGAGCCTCCTGACTGGGTAAAGGCTGGCGCTGGGCCCTCAGCTGCCAGGAGGGCGACCCTTGGCCATGGTGGGAAGCTGGGAAGGGCAGCCTGGCACAGTCCTGGCCACAGAGGAGGGGAGCCTCACGGTGGTGTCTCCAAAGTCAGCCTATTGTTACCAAGGGGAGGGAGGCATTCTCTCACTGACTATCAAGCGAGGGAGAGTTCCATCTGCACACACAAGTTCTAAAGCGATATCCTGGCTGGGAGATGGCTGGCTGCCTGGAGGGGTTGCCCAGGCGGCCTGCTGCCTCTGGGGGGCGCCGTTCCCTGAATGCCACTGAAAGGTCAGCCAGCCAGCGTGTGCTGCTGCCGGACACCCGCGTGTCTGTGGTGAAAATGCAGCTCTGTGTCAAGGATGTGCCTAGGGCGGGAGGCGAAGCAGTGGGTGGCGGCTGCTCCGGGAACCAGGAGCCTGGAAAAGGGCACGTGTTCCAGAACCTTCTGAGTTGAATTCCCTGAGGAGTGATGACAACTGACAGCCTGATGTCCCTGAACCCCCCTGGCTTCCTTCTCCAGCCCAACATTTGCAATCAAGCCCTGGCCTCAGGATCTTGCCCCGGCTCCTCCCAGCTGGCCCTGCCGGGAACTGAACCGCCTTCGGGGAGACTTAGAGCATCCTGGGGAGAGGAGCCATGGCTCCTGCTGGGGGGAGGGAGGGCCCTCCTCCGGCTCCACGCCCACCCCGAGTGGGAGGTGGCAGGAGGGAGCTCCGCCAGCCTGGGCTCTGCAGCCATCTCGTATGATGCTCTTGGTCACATCCCTTCTCCCGCCAGATCCCACCGCTTTCTCTGAGAAGGGACAGACTCGCCCCAGGTGACATGGACCATCCGTTCTTGCCCCAGTAGCATCCCACAGCTCCATGGGGTCTAGGGTAGGGGAGCAGGTGTGGAGAGCCCCGGGGCCCAGAGGATGGTGGGACGTTGACCCTGGGAATCGGGGACCCTGCAGTCCCGGAGAATAGTCTCTGTGGTCCTCCTCAAGCCCAGGGCTTTGTGGGCCCGCAGCCAAAGTGACCGTCCAATAATAGCCCAGCTAAGCGGAGTGGCGGCCACCTCAGGGGATCATTATTACAGAGGAGAGGAAGATTCTCAGACCCTGGAGGGACTCCCCAGGTTCCTGACTGCCGGGGAGGTGGCCAGAGCAAACACACCTTGCCACTTAGGGTGCAAGCTGTGGCCATGGGTCAGCACCCGGGGGCGGCTGGGGGGCGTCCTAAGTGAGGGCACTAATAGACAGGAGGACTTCCTGTTCTAGCCTTCCGGTCCCCGCTCGCATTAATTAAAGTCACATGTGTCTCTGGATCCCTAAGACCAGCTTATCTCCTGCACCTCCAAGAGGATACACCACACCAGACTCATCCCTTGGCACCTGATTTCAGAAGAGACACTAACAGACTACAGTCCCCAGTTGGTAATGTGTAGGTGAGGGGGAGGGGGAGCGAGGGGCGAGGAAGAAGAGGCTTTGGTTTCAGGGAAGGAAAATTAGCTCACACAGGGCACCCCCAGAGCCCAGGGCAGAGGTACGAGGGCCCTCAGGGAGGGGGAGAAGAGCGTGGGGCTGGCCGGGTCAGACTCCCGAGCAGTGCTCTCCCTCTACCTCTCCTCTGCCTCCTGCTGACTGGCGGCTGTCCTGCTCTCTGCAACCAGGCTCTCCGATGGGAGGGAGCGCCCTCTGCAGCGCTACCCCAAAGCCCAGCCCCGCCCAATGGCACTTTCCTGACATCAGTCCTGAATATCCAAGAGAGAAAAACTGATGGATGAGACCTGGGTTCCATTCATCCCTAGCCCAGGAGCCTGTGGCCGGGAAGCAGGCACAGAATCCACATGGGGTGGGGAGCGGTCAGTTAAAGGGCCAGCCCCCTCAGGACAGGCTGGGCCGTTACCCCAAAGGTGTCTGCCACCGACTGCATCCTGGGGGTGGTGATAGTGCAGAAGGAGTTGTTGGGCCCAAGAAGCAGGGGGACTCTTCCAGGGCACTGGGGACGTGGCCTTTGGACCCCTGAAGGGCTGTCAGGGGAAGAAGGAGAGGGGTTTGTGGCCCCAGGACCCCTGGAGGGCAGGGAGGGAGGCAACCCTGGGGAAAACAGGTGCCGCTTGATGACAGGAGCCTGCTAGGGACTCGGGAGCTAACTTGCATGGCAGGGCCCTGGGCAAGGGGTGGGCTCGGCCTCGGTGGGGACGCCCAGGTGGACTCACAATCACCAGCCAGGGACGGTGCAGGGGAAGGTCGAGCAGCGCCTCCGTATCAGCCGGAGTTCTCCAGAGAAGCTGACCACTAGGAGGGACAGAGGTAGAGAAACAGAGAGCGAGGTTTATTGTAAGGAACCGGCTTGTGCAGTTACGGAAACCAAGCCCCGCGGTCTGCCGTCTGCAAGCTGGACACCCAGAACAGCAGAAGACAGAGATCCACAGTCGGGCAGAGGGAGGGTCCCCGTCCTCTGCCCGTGTGCTCTCTTTGGGCCCCCATGGACTGGAGGACGCCTACCCACCTGGTGGGGAGCGGACAGGGTGCTTCACTCAGTCCACTGATTCCCAGGCTAACATTTTCTAAAAAACACCCAGAAATATCACCGAACTGCTGTGAGTACAGCCTGTAACCCAGTCAAGATGACACACACCACCGACCCTCACAGTCTCTGAGGGCCCCCCACCCCGGCCCCCACCCTGGGTCCTTCACTGTCCTCAGGCAATGTGCAACCTGGCTCCTGGTCACAGGTCCAGCTTCCGCAGTGGCCGCCAGGGTCCCATGGTCTCTCCCTTCCCTTCCCAGACTGGGTACCTGCTGGTACCACCTCCAACCCCCATCCCTGCCCCCCACTCACCGCCTTGCTCCTCCACCTTCCCCACTTTTCATGGTGAGCACTGATGGGGTGGATGCCACCCCGTCCCTCCCCACAGCAAACTGCAAGGTGTGCATGAAGGGACAGAACCAGGGGCGGTGAGGGAACCCCGTGGGGACTCATCCAGCCCTGTGGGAGGGCTGCTCAGAGCATCAGCTGTGAACATGACCCCCAGTAACTCAAACCCATGTTTTCAATGCTCCTCCATCACAACGTCCACAGGGCCCTGAAGTCACGCAGCAAATGGCCTGCAGGACCAGGAGTCAAACCTCAGCTCACCAGCAGCTTGGGGGAGGCTGAAGGCACCAGGCAGGCCCAGCCCAGCTCTGGCCAGGGGCAGCTGGCCAGACTCTGGGCGCAGACAGCCGCCCTGTGGGGGCCTCCTTTGCCTGCAGTTGCATCACAGGCTGAGCCCCCGGTGCCAGCAGGGAGGGGGAACAGGAGGAGGAAGCCACAGAGGGAGGGAGGGAGGAAGGGAGGGAGGGAGGGAGGTGGGGGAGAGCTCTGCTTCTCATTCCCCTGGGAGGGCAGAGTGCTGATGGAAGCAGTCAACCCAGATCCAAGCTCAGAAAGGAACAATGGGAACAGGAGAGGCTGGACCTGCTTCTAGCCCTTTGCATTTTCTGCTCTGGGATCCAGGGGGAACCTGGGCCTTTGGGGAGTGTTCCCGGGGAAAAGCCCCACACCACAGCACCTCTTCCTGCTCCTGTGAGCTCCAGTGCTGGCCTGGAAGGCACTGGCCACACTGAGAAGAGGGGATGGCGGGGGTGGGAGGGGGTAGCTGTAGAGTCACACAGACCCTCTCACCCCTCCTGCATCTGTCCTGTTTCATGGGGTCTCTCTGTTCACTGTTCCGTCTGCTTCTGCCTTTTCCTGCTGTGACCCAGGGGTGTGGGGAAGCAGGAGTGACGGTTCTGTTGAATATTGAATGCAGATCCAGAGGGGGCGCATGGTGGGACCCTGGGGGGCCTCAGAGTCTTAATTCAGAGACCAAGGCCCTGCCTGTGCAGGCGGGATAAATAATGCCCCAATAGGGCTGCTTCTCAGATGCACATGCGTGCAGACGCAAATAATCAAATACAAATTGATTTTAAACCACTACTGAATTCCAAGGACCTTTTTGTCATTGTGAGCATTCTCAACCCATGAACCCTAGAAATAAAAGCGCCCGCACATGAAGAGACCCTTAAAGAGTTACATGTTCGAATGCGGTTCACAGACTTGGAAAGGCAGGGACCCTCGACCCCCTCACCCCCCACCCCGACCCCGGCCAAGTCTTCCTTCCTTCTGGAGGAAGTGCAGCTTGGGAAGGCTGAGAGCCCTGGCTGGGGTCGCCTGGCCTAGGAGGGGGACTGTGCCTGGGCTGGCGCAGGCTCCACCTCTCTCAGGCCAGGACGGGGACTTCCATTGCTCTGTAAAGTGGGATCATTGAGAGGATTCGACAAGAGGATCCAGGCACAGTGGTGGACACAGCACCCAGCACATAGTAGGCACTCAGAAAGTGATGAAGAATGCCCCCTTCACTCTCAGCACTGCCGCTACCACAGCCGGTGGTCTTGGGCGTTCTGTGTTGGCATGAAGCCACGCAGCCCCGTGGCTTACCTGGCCACACACACACATACACACATGTGTCGGAGCTGGGTAGGCAATGTGCTCGGACAGGACAGGCCCCTTCCAGGATCCCCACCCCTCCCCGTGGCGGGAGTTGAGAAATAAACCTCCCTCCACACACATGGAGCCCTGGCTGCGAGCTCCCGTAGCCCCCGGTACTTTTCTGTCCATGGTATGGCTCTTTCTGAATTGCTTTTGCTTGGGTGTAGGTCTGGCGCACACCAAAGAGCAAGCAAAGTGAGATCGAGAGCCAGGTGAACAGGTCCCTGGTCAGCACCTGAGTTTAACAGAGTGACCGACTGATGGGTGAGTGGATGGGTGGGTGGGTGGACAGACGGACGGACGGATGGTGAGCCATTTCTAAGGACACTCCCTGGACCTGCAGAGAGAAAAGGGTTAAGCAAGATAGTGAAGGAGCAGGTGAAAAGCTTCCTGTGGACACCACATGACATTTCCGGAGAGCTGAACACCACCGAGCAGCCGCCCCAAGTTCTAGCATCTCTGCCCACCCCGTGGGGCAGCACTGCCTTGGAGATGAGGATTGGGACTGACTGGGGAGTGGGAAGATCCCAGGACACCCCAACCAGTCACAGGAGAAAGCCTCCCTCTGTCCTGAGCGGCAGAAAGCACAGGCAGGGGCCACGGGAGGCGAGGGGACTTGCCTGGGGACTGCATGAACGCAGCAGACACCAGCAAGAGGAAGGGTGTGGTCTCTGAGAAGGCCCCCAAGACCTGGCCCTGCAGGAGGGTTGGGGTGAGCCCCTCGCTCCCCTGCCTGTGGGGCTGCAGAGTGGCCCCTCCACTGCCTCTCCCACTGGGAGGGGGCAGGTGGCTGCCTGAGAGCCTGCATCTATTCAGAGCAGAGTTGCTTCTTTTATTTACTTGTATGGTTTTGCGGGGAGGCTCCTGCATCCCAAGATCCTATGTTTTTGTTCTGCCGGAAGGAACACATCTGCATAGCCTTGGACTCTGCTGCTGCCGCCGCCAAGGACCCCCATACACACACACTCAAGCATGCACACGTGTGTGCGCACGCTCACCCACGCACACATCCCGGTCCCTCTGCACCATCACTCCCAGCTCCACACGCAGCACTCGCCTCACTGCCCAGCGCACCCCTGTTTTACACCAAAGCTGGTCTCTGAAATCCCCTCCCTGGCACCTGACCCTGAAAATCCAATCCCTTTCCTTCTGCAAAGGACGCCCGGAGCAGGTCTTGGAGTTAAAACCTTTGTGTAAAAAGAGCCGGCTGTCGTGCCCTGTCGGGAGCTGGTGGCGGGGACATCAGGTCCTGCTTGTCACCTCGTAGAAACGATCCATTTTGTGAGTGAACAGTGGGGGGACCTTGGGTTTTTACTGCCAACCCAGAGGGGTGGGTTCTGTGGGTTTGTATCTGAGCCTCCTGGGGCTCCTGGGAGCCCACCCCCAGCTCCCTCCCCGGGTCCCTCAGAGTGCAAGGCTGGAGGGGTTGGGGGAAGCACAGTAGCCGGACAGCCTTGGGCTCCACCTGCAGGGGCCTGGCCAGGACCTGGTCCCCAGCCGCCCCCAAGCTGTCGCTCCTTTGTGGGGAATAAAGGAGGGAGAAGGGAATGTGCCACCCATCAGTGGGCAGGTAGTGGCCCTGGGAGCCGTGGCCACAGGGAGCACATGGGTGAGCGGTGGGCCACTCAGCTTCTCCAGGAAGCCAGAGCAGGCATGAGTACTAACTGAGGTGGGCACCTGGGGGGCCCCTCAGGTGAGAGCCGCTGACCCAGGGACCCCTACAGGGCACGAGAGACAATCCAGGTGCAGCTAATCCTCCAGGGACATATTCGAATCTGGCCAATGAGCCGCCCAGACTCGAAGACATGGGTGTAGGTCCCTCGGGCTGGGAGGGGGAAGAGACGTCTTGCTCTAGATGGCTGAGAGCGGACTGATGCGGGTAGCTGGGACACTGCCAACAGCGCAGGGGACGGGAGCATTTCAACCATCACACGATGACCAGGTTCATGCGTGTGCATGTGTGCACTCGTGTTGTGTGTATACATGTCTTCCATGCTGTTTTGATGTGTTCTTCCTCTAAAGAAGAAAAATACCAAGATAAATGGCCCCTCAAGCTCTGCCCCTCTGGCCACAGCTCCCACTAAAATAATGAAACGCCTGGAGAGCGCTGCTCCACACCCACCCCCACCTAAGTCTCCCTGGGGCCCCCTTCCCCCCTCCTTGGAGGTAGGCTGTGCCAGCCAGCCAGCCAGGCCCTGGCCAGACCCTGAAGAGGAAAAGGCTGAGCTACAGGAGCGCAATGACGCTCACAGTGGGCTCCTTGGAGACCAGCCAGCGGCGGCCTGTGGGACACACAAGCTCAGCCCCCGCCTAGGAGCCCGGAAGGAGAACTGTCCGGGGAAGGTCCCTGTAGGCCTTGCACCTGTTGTTGAAGGACAGATCAGGACCCAGGGCTTTGACTATGACAGCCCTGGGTCCAAAGTCTGCTCCGCCACTGATTAGCAGTGTGGCTTTGGGCCAGGTGCGTGGCCTCTCTGCGCCTCTTTGTCTCTGGCCCATGGAACGAGGGCAGTGCCAACGTCAGCTCCTTGCGTTATTTTGTTTTTTTAAGATTCTATTTATTTATTTATTTATTTATTTATACAGAGAGAGGAAGGGAGGGAGAAAGAGAAACGTCAATGTGTGGCTGCCTCTCACGTGCCCACAACTGGGCACCTGGCCCCCAGCCCAGGCGTGTGCCCCGCCTGGGAATCAAACTGACGACCGCTAGGTTCTCAGGCCGGCCGGCGCTCCGTCCACTGAGCCACACCAGCCAGGGCTCCTTGCATCGGGGTGAAGCGAACGTGCGAGAACACACGCACGGCGACTGGCACGCAGCCCGACACGAGTTATCAATAATGGAGATGCTATTGGCAATTTTTATTTATAGCTCAGAGACAACATGATGATTTATGGCCAATGTAACCAACAGATGACACAGGCCCAGTGCCAACTTTCAGCCTCATTCTCTAAGCAGCGATGTGGCCTGGCTTGAAGTGGGGCTGAGGGACTCAGGGCCTCCACTCTGGCCTGGTCCGCCTATCATCTTCTCCCTCCGGATCCTCAGGTGCCCTGCACATGACGCCGGGCAGTGTGTGCGCCCTGCTCCGCCCCTGTCTGCAGCGCCCAGGGTTCAGAAACGCATTCCTCAGGACGTGCATTGAGGTCAAAGGGACAAGTGTCCTTCTGGGACTGCCCACGTCCCGCTGAAATGGGCTGTCCCTCGCTGAGAAAGCAAAGGGAAGCACTTGCCAGCCCTCCTGTGTCTCTGCCTCCATTGGCTGACAAGCCCAGAGAGGGTAAGCAACTTGCTCCAAGACACACAGCAAGGAAGCTGCAGAATGTTCTCAGGGCTCTGAGTTGCAGCCTGTGGTCCCCTCCACCCGACCGGCTCGTACTCAGACTGTGTCACGTCCCAGCACCCTGGGGGGTGAAATGAGCTCTCAGAAAAATATCAAAGGCCCCTGCCCCCCCAACCCAGGCCTTCTGGGAGCTGCTCGCACACTTCCTGCTGTCTTCACACTGTGGTCAAGGTTGGTCTCTCTTTTCCACTGAGCAGGAAAAGAAGCAGCTGCTAGAGAAAACGTTAAACCAAGTTGGGGTGAGCGGCCGGCCAGGGGACAGGCTCCCCACGGAGCTGCAAACCTCTCTGAGCAGCTGTGACATGCAGGTCAGGCAGCACCCAGCCCGAGCCGGGCCTCCTCGAGCTCCGGTATTGCCTGCACCTCCTCCGAGGACCAGGCCCCTCTCGGCTCAGTGGTCAGCCTCTCGCCGTCTGGGTGCCTGTACGGCCTCAGATGACCACCAGCGAATAAAAGCGCCAGTGCCGGCCCACCTGCCCATCCTGTCCTGGCACCTTCTGGCATCCCAAGCTCCTCAGGGAAAGCTCAGGTGCTGGGCGGCTGTAGGCACTGACATCTCAGGAGCACATGGCCGGAGAGATAAGCCCAGCAGGAGCACCTCAGGCCCCTGGCCCGAGCCCTGGTCTCTTCTCTCTTCAGACCAGTAAGAAAACAGGAGGCTCGTCAGCCAGAGCACTTTCAGGGACCTACTCCCGTTCAACAATGGCCAATGGGGCAGGCAAGGGCATGTGCTCCCACCCCGTCTGCCAGAGGAGCAATACCGCGTGAGCTGCCGCAGCACCTGTCCTGGGCACACCAGGGGCCGAGGCAGGTGCAGGCAGCATCGAGCCTCTCCTGTCCCTCTTTCGTCAAGGACAAGGTCGGCCAACAGAGTCCCTGCGCAGGATGTCATAGGAGAACAGGCAGAGAGCACATAGAAACAGGTGGAGCCCTGCCTCACCGGGTGAGAGGGTCAGGTAAATAAATGTCAGGCTTATGTGGCATCAGGGCTGCCTTCCTGGAAGAGGAGGACTGTGAGCCGGGTCTGGAGGGAGAGGCACCAGGACTAACTAAACTCCTGGTGTTAGAGCACAGCCCCAGGTCCACCAGCTCAGTGAGCAGCCACCTGCTGGATGTCATTCCCATGGCCGTGCCCTCCAAGAGTTGCATCCGAGGCAAACCAGCCCAAGGCCTGTGTTTCGGGTGACACCTGTGGTGTAGCCGTCATGGGCGAGGTGGAATGGGTGGCCTCCTCCATGGACTCATTGTCACTTTTCCCATCTGACCTTGTTGCCCTGAGCCGTTTTGAGACTCCAGGCCTGGGGCCCAGGTCCTGCGTGTGTGGGGGCGGGGCAGGGGGGGCTTCTTTAAGGGCTGTGTTTCAGCAGATGCTGGTGAAGTCATCAAGGAGGCCCCAGGCCAGCAAGAGGAAAACAAATCACTAACCACTCAATCAACAGCAAGACTAGCAGGAGCCGCCTTTGGAGAGAAAGCTCCAGGAGAGACAGCGAGAGATGGGGAGGGAACGAGATTTCAGGTCTCTCCAGAGGCCGCTGCTCCCCGAGGTGCTCTGGGCCAGAGAGTGGCAATAGGGCTCTGCTGGGCCAGCCCAGGACACTCACTTTTCTCACTGCCATCTTGATATGTCCCATCAGAGCAGATGGCTCTGGGCTTGGGAAGTGGACACCCGCCCCCAGCCCTAGCTGAACCCTGTTATCTGTACCCCTTTAACACAGCCAAAATTGTGGGCACTTTGAAGAATTTGATATCTGTGGGACAGGGAGCCGGGGCCCAGCTTGCAGGCAGGGTGACTCTCGGAAGCCAGTGTCCTGGGCAGGAGGGAGGGAAGTGGCTTGGGGTGATGGCAAGTGACGAGGGACCTCCTTCCCCCTGCCGGGATCATACAGCTGTCTGAGCTGATTGACCCAGACTCCAAGGGCAAGCGCAGGGGCCCCGGCCCTTCCCCTGAGCGGCTCCCAACTTGGGGTGAACAGCTCCGCCCTCTCAGGGTCCAGGTGGATGTGTCCACAGCATCGATGTTTCGAAATTCAGAGCGATAACTATGCAAAGCGCGGTGGCTTAAAGTGCCACAGTGGCACCTCAAATGCAGATTCCCAGGCCCGGCCGGGATGCGGCTCCTGGGCAGGCAGGTTTGGAAACCACTAGACAGGCACAGGGGATGTTTGATTTGGGGCCTCCAGGCCAAGAGGACTCCCGGTGCATGAGTGCCTCCTCCAATGTTGGCCTGCCCTGTGAACTTGGGCCGGCTGCTGAACTTGTTGCTGCATCTCAGGTCTTCCCCATAAACAAGGAGGCAGTGTTTCGGCCCTGACAGCTGGTCAGGCCGAGGGCAGATCAGGGGGCGGGCGGTGGGGGAGACGTGGGAGGTGAAAGCGCTTCTGTAAACCGTCCAGCCCTGAACGCATACAAGATGCTGTGGTCATTCTGCCACTTCCCATGGGCTGTGCTGAGCACACAGCCACGCCCACACTGCCCGGGCCAGCCACGCCCACCTGCAGCGCCTGGCGCCCCACCTGCCCCCACGGCTGCCCTGCTCAGGCCTCCCCAGCATCTGACCTGCGTTTAGCCCACTCCTGTGGTCTCCCGCCCACCCTCCCCCCTGCAGCAGCTGCCCAGGTAGTGATGGCAGTGGCCCACCTTCCTTGAGCGGGTCACCCTCTCCCGGCAAAACCATTTTTCAGATGAGAAAACTGAGGCTTAGAGACAACAAGAAGTTGGCCAGGGTCAGTGAGGCAGGGTCCCCACCTTGCATGTGTCTGGTGGCTGTGGGGCCAGGTTTCTCGGGCGTTTGCTCGTCACCTTCACGAGTGTTGCCAGATGTGTGTCCCCCCTGCAGGGCACACAGTGGGCTATGGGCGGTCATGCCTTTGACACATTTTATGGACCTACTATGTGCCAGGCCCCATTTCAGGGACTGGACGTCTGATACCCTTATCTATTTACTTAACGGTGGTCAATTGCTTTTTAAAGAAACATTGGTTTTAGGAAAAAAGCTTTTGTTGCTACTGCAGATGAAAACCCAGTCTTGGCGATGTCACCTTCTTGTGCAATCTCAAGAATAACATAAACGAGCAGACAGGACAGAAACAGACTAGTGGACCCAGAAAACAGAGAGGTGGCTGCCAGAGGGGCTGGCGGTGGCAGGGACCGTGCGAACAAGGCCAGGGATCGGGGAGCTCAGGTTGGCCGCTACAGAGCAGTGGGGGGGCTGCAAAGCACAGGGCGGGGAATGTGGTCATTAATATCGCGGTAACTGTGTGCGGGGCCGGGTGGGTTCTTGAGACATCAGGGGATCACTTTGTAAAGCGTATGATTTTCTAAGCCCTATGCTGTTCACCTGAAAGTAATATAAAGTAATATTAACTGCAAACTGTAACTGAGAAAGAAAAAAGAAAAAAAAACCCAGTCATGGGTTTTCTGATCCCGTAAACATGAATCCCGTTGAAACTGAGGTTGTCAAAGTCTAGCCGAGTGCACATGCCTGCTGGAGGATCGGATCCTGAACCCTGCTCTTACTTGCTTAGAAAGGGAGATTTCCAGGCCGCAGAAAGGTAAACACAGAGTTTGTATGACCCAGGAATTCCTCTCCTAGGTGTATACCCAGCAGAGTGGAAGACAGAGACGCAAACAAACCCTTGAACACAGAAGCACTAGTCACACGGCCAAAAGGTGGAAACAGCCCAAACGTCGTCCATCAGCAGAAGAAATGAATGAACAGAATGTGACATATCCACACAGCGGACTACTCTCAACCACCAAGAGGAGTGAAGTTCCAGCACCTGCTACAACCCGGGTGAACCTTGGAAACATGACGCGCAGTGGGAGAAGCCAGACACGAAAGGTCAGCTCTAGTATAACCGCACTTCCATGAAATGTCCAGAATGGGTAACTCCGCAGAGACGGAAAGCCAAACGGGTTCCAGGGATGCGGGACAAGGAGAGCTGGGGAGGGAGGGGCGGTGGGGAGTGCGGCTTTCCTTGAGGGGCCATGAAATGTCTTTGAACTTGACATCGGCGGTGGTCGCACAACACTGTGAACGCACTAAACACCACGCAAGTATGAGCTTTAAAATAGTTTGTGGCTAATTTTATGCAAAATGGGAACTTTACCTCCTTTTTTTTTTTTTTTTTTTTTTTGTAAAGGGAGATTTCCCAGGGTATACGGAACAGGAAAGACCTGTCTTTGCCAAATGAGGTGTTCTCCTTAATGGAATAAAAAGGGAAGAGAGGGAATTGCATCTTGCTCTCGAATCCCCATGCTGCTTTTGGCTAGGTCCTCGCCGTGACCTTGGACTACACGCCGGAAGGGGAAGGGCTCTGTGCCCCTCACTCCGGCTGCCACACACCAGGGCGCTTCACCACAGACGCCTTCCAACAGTCCTGGGGGCTGGGCATCTGAGGTCAGAGTGGCGGCCTGTCCCCTGGGCGTGTAGACAGCCCCCTCTTGGGGTGCGCTCCCACAGTCTTCCATCTGTGCCCACGCACCCTGGGTGCCTCACTGTAAGTCCAACTTTCCTCTTCTTTTTTTTAGAAAAAGATTTTATTTATTTATTTATTTATTTTTAGCAAGAGGGGAAGGGAGGGAGAAGGAGAGGGAGAGAAACATCGATGTGAGACAGAAACGTCCACGTGTCCACAACCCAGGCATGTGCCCTGATGGGGAATCGAACCCTCGACCTTTTGGTTTGTGGGACGATGCCCAGCCCACTGAGCCACACCAGTCAGGCTGTGAAAGGCACTTTAAAACGCCAGGGCTGGGGTCAGGGGAGGGGCAAACGGGGCTGCACCCCGCGACCCCACAGCAAAGCAGTGCCCAGTCATGGTGAGAACCGTTAGGGCAGAGGGGACGCCTGGCTCAGCCACCCTCATTGGGAGCGGCCCTGTCCTTTTGGCATCGAGCTCCAGCCCGGACCCCATGCGTCGGCAGCCACCCTCAGAGGCCTGGCTTCTGGGTTATCCTGCCTCTCCCCACAGAGGGGGGACCTGCAGCTCCAGGCCAGCAGCTCCCAGGGGTGCGTGGACCCCCAGCACTTCCTCTGTGACATCGTGGGCTCCTTCTGCACCTTGTGAGCCTGTCTTCTCTCATGAAAAGTGGAGACGGAAACGGAACATCCCTTAGGACTGAAAGGGACACTCTGTGGGAACCACCCACGGAGCTGGCATTCCGCTGTCCCTGCTCCTTTCCCGCTCCCAGCTGTTCTGGGGACGTGGGGAGCTGCTGAGGGGTCCTGGGCCCTAGGCAGTCTACCTGTCGTCAGATTGCGCGGCTTCCTGTGTGACGCCAGCTCCCAGGCACCATGGCTCCCCACGACCCCGGCCCCCACCTGGCACTGGGGGAGCTCAGACGCGGAAGCATCCAGATTGGCTCCAGCCTGGCCACGCTGACCACACGCTCATGCTAATTCTGCCAGAAAGACCAGCCTGTGGTTAGGAGGAGCAGCCATTACGGTTTCCAGAAAATTCCTCGGAGTGGGGAGAAGCTGTTTGCCATTCCTGCGGCGGGAGTGCGGTTTTCCAATCAAGCCAGGACTGCCCCCACATCTCGGCTTTAAACAGCCATCGATTGCTTTTCTTCCAAAGGAACAAAAATCCTCCAGCCGTGAACCCTCTCCTTGCTCTTGTTTTCATTCATCAGAATGACTTCTGGTTCTTTTTTCCTGATTGCCCACGTCATGCCTGTTCTGTCCTCCAGGAGTGCCGTGGGGGCCTGGCTGGGCGGCGGGGGGGTTGGGGGTGAGGCTGCGCCGCCCACCCAGACGGGGCCACGCTAGGAGAGACACACTTTGAGGGGGTGGTGACAAGCTCCTCTCTGGACAGGATGAGCCAGACAGCCATCGGGATTCTCCATTCTTCCTCTGGGCAGGGATGTCTGGGAGCGGGTCGGCCGGCCAGGGCCCGAGTCCGGGGAGGCGCGGGGGGTTGGACGAGAGCTCCAAGTCACCGTGGATGGTGAAGTGAGGAAGGAGCCAAGTATAAAACGAGAGCGAGGGAGCCCAGAGACAAGAGCTCCGCAGAGAGGCCCAGAAGGGAGCTGGGCGGGAGGGGAAGGTCGTGGGGGTCAGGGAGCAGGGCCAGAGAGGTCCGCTTAGATGAAGCCTCAGTGCTGGGCCGTCGGGTTTGGTGTTGTGCCAGTTCTGGGTCTTGTCTTTAAGGAGACTGGTGGCTGCCGCTTCCTCCTTCTGGAAATGATCTCTCTGGGACACTCCCTCGAAGAATCAAGCCGCCGTGCTGTGAGGAGCCCAGCCTGGGACAGGTGTGGCCTCTTCAATCCACAGGCCCAGCTGCCAGCCTCACATTCCTGTCCTGTGGGTGAGACACTGGGGACTCAGATCTAGTCAAGTTGTTGTTTTTTTCTTAAGATGATATTGATTTATTTTTAGGGAGAGGGGAAGGTAGGGAGAGAGAGAGAGAGAGAGAGAAACATCGTTCGGTGCCTCTCGCATGCCCCGACCTGGGGACCTGGCTTGAAACCCAGGCATGTGCCCTGACCGGGAATCGAACTGGTGATCTTTCGGTTTGCATGGTGACGCCCAACCCACTGAGCCACAGCAGTCCGGGCGGATCTAGTTGCATTTACACCTGACCACATCCCAGCCAAAGACCCTCCCAGCTTAGTCCAGTCAGCTCACAGAATCGGGACTTTTAAAATATGGCATCAGAGCCTTCGCCAGAACAGGTTTCACGGCTTGGCGGGAATAGACACCTCACTAATAGGGACAAAGCGTGAACAGGTGTGTGTGTGTGCACGTGCGTGTGTGCAGAGACTGCAGACAGCGCTCAGCAGCTCTTCGCTGAGGACTTGACCTTGGAAGGAGGAGAGGGATGGGATCTGCGGATGGAGCCTTGGACGGGGACAGGGCGCTTGGGCAGCTCAACTCCTGGGCCTTGGTTCCCGCCCCTCTCCAGGGGGGCTAACGACGCTTGACCTGCGAGTTTTCAGGACTATCGCGGGAAAGAAATGCAGTGAAAGATCGGTAAGCTGTGCGGACAACGGCCAGTGTGAGGGCCATCACCACTCTCAGTATTCAAAGGAAGGAGGAGACTGAGATCCATCCGGGAGCTCACGCCCTGCTTCGGGCCACACGGCACACGGATGTGGAAGAAGGCTGGGGAAGGTCAAGGGCTGCCCACAGTGCTTCGAGTCTCACCGCCACCCCGAAGAAGTCCCCCAGTTTGGCTCAGACTGCGTACCGAGAGCCTGCCCAGCCCTCAGCCCCCAGGCGGCTGTCTCAGATCTGCAGGTGGATGGAGGACTGTTCTGCAGCCACAAATGACAGACGCTTCCACAGCATCTGCCAGGGGAGCGGGAGCCGTCTCTGTTCATTGTAATTCTGTGGTCTGTCTCCAACACCTGCAGGTTAAAATCAGTGCCGCCTCCCAGGGTGAGGAGTGAGTACCAGGAAAAGAGGCTGAGGGTGCCGTAAAGTTCACACAAACCGCTAGCACCATTAACCCCCTGACCTGCAGGCGCCACCTGCGCTGAGCCCGTGAGCATCCCGGGAGAGAGGGGATGAGACATACAAAGGGAGGAAAATAAATAGAAGTTGCCCATCACGTTTGGGAGAGGGTCCAAATGGCCGACCAATGGCGCAGAGCAGCCTCTCCTGCCGGCTGCAGCTTCCGGGCTTTCCAAGTGGTTTCCATGGCACCCGCACCTTCACAATCCTCACCGGACCAGCTCTCCTTTTGCTCACCTGGTATCATCCAGCCAGAGGGGAGATGCCGGGCTGCGACCAAGATGCCCATATCAAGAAAGTCGTGTGTATGTGAGAAAGAGAGAGAGAGGCAGTGAGACAGAGTGACAGACAGAGACAGAGAGACAGACACAGATGCAGAGAAGGCAGGGCAGAGCCAGGGTTTGCCTCCAGAATCTGACCTGGGTCGCTGCCTGGGGAGCTGAAGGCATTTCTGGGGGCTGATTAAGAGTCCATGACTCAAGTCCCCGCAGGGCTTGCAGGGGAAGGTGACCGTCCCTTGCCGTGGACGGTCGGGTCTCACACGCAGACCCCACAGGAGCACGGACCCTGAGTGTTCTCAGCCTCTGCATCCCACAGAGGAAGAGGTGCGCACGGTCCCCGAGAACAGTCTAACTCCCTTGTCCATTCCTTCCACAACTATGGAGCACCTGCGTGGGCTGGGCTGAGGCTGCGGGCAGAGTTCCGGTCCGGACCGATGTCCCCTCACCTCTCCCTCCGTGCCCAGGCTCAGCCGACAGACAGGTTTGAAATGAAGCCTGGCCCCGGTGCGTCCTCCAATTTCCTGCTATTTAGCTCAGACCCCGGGCAGCAGCGGGCAATTGAAAAGGATGCTCCACTCTCCCTTTCATCTGTCTCTTCTCTCTGCCTTTTTGTCTCCTTTTAAAAACGCTCTTTAATAGTGGGAAAGCTCACATGAAGGGAGAGAAAATGAGGCTCAGAAAGAACTGTCTGGCACTCTGATTAGTTAGCTAACCTGAAAGAAGAGCTTCCTCTCTGAGCCCAGAGGGTCCAGCACCGATGGAAGTCGGAGGGGGGGCGGCTGGAGAGGGGTCTTGCTTCCCTCTCCTGAGAACAGAGGCACCTGGTCAGGACCAGAAGTGACCAGAGCCTGCTGCCGGGTCCCTGCTGACCCCTGGTGCCCCCATGCGAGGGCCCGGGAGCTAGTCTCTGTAAGGTGTTGTCCTCTGTAGCCAGGACCAAGAGCCTGATGTCAGGGACTGGTCAAGAAGGGGGGCCTAGACTCGGGGCATGTGTCCCCACTGACATGGCCCAGCCGGAGAGGACACGGGTTTCCCTTCTCCTAAAGCCCCATGGGCCAGTTGTTCTTGAGATTGAAAAGGGACAGGAGAAATGGCCTCACACACCCTCTGCCTCCACCCTCCGAGGCAGCTCAGATGGTGAAGGGCTCCCCACCCCTTCCCCCCCATCCAGTGGGCAGAAACAGAGGCACCTGAGGGAGAGTGTGGTTTCCTCTCAGCCTCTGCCCCTTGGAGGCTTCTGCACAGCCAAGATGCTGCTGGGAGGTATCAGCCAGTCCTCATGTAGCCTCCCTACAGACAGAGAGACAGACTGGGGACCACAGGGAGGGAACGGCACCCAGGGAGGCTGATATGGGGGTATGTACAGGCACTTGTGTGTGAGGCTGTGTGCACGTGCGTGGTGTGCACAAGTGTAAACACCGTGTAGGCACCTGTGCGTGAGTGTGCAGGTCCCGGAAGGGAAAGAGGGAAAGCAGGGTGGGGCAGAAGCACCCACAGCAGGGACCAGCCCTGCCCAGCAGCCAGCAGGCCGGAAGCCAGGAGGCAGGAAGCCAGGAGGCAGGGCATCTGGGCTTCATCTCCACTGCTGGGCCCATCACAGAACCGGTGCCCAGTGTGCGCACAGTAGGTGCACCATGACTAGCCCAGGGCCCGGCTCTCCCTCCTAAGGGCACTTCTCATCCTCGCCTTCGCCAGCCGGCCCCTCTCAGCCCACCCTGGACCCTGCGGGAGCCCAGGGGACAGTCCTCCGGGCTCTTCACTCCACACAAGCCTTCCCTCTCCCCCAGGAACGAGGGGATTTCCTCACCAGGTGATGGGAGCCATTTTTCTCAAGTTCAGCCAACGGCCCTGCAGGCCTTCATTCGTGTGCACGTGGAGGCCTCAGGAGCGAGTGTCCCTGGCTCACTTTCACCAGCAGACAGCTGAGACAAGGGCCTTGGGGTCACTGGGTCGTAAGACACTGGCTCTGCAGAAGGACTGGTGAGACCAGACTTGTCCTCAGGCCAGACCCTGTCCCCACCCCCACCCAGGGTGACATGGGATGGGGGCTGAGGCTTCAGAGGGTGACAGACCCCGAGCAGCCCAGCCCCTCCCCGCCGCACGGTCTCTTGTCTCCACCCATCACCGCCAGCTCCTTCGTCCCCCATGATGCCAGGCCAGCACGTCCCTCTCCGGGACACCCTGCCTGCCCCACATCTGGGTGGGGTACCTCTCCTGGCGGCTCACACTGTGCCCACACTTGAACTCTCAGCATCAGTCGCAGTGACCTGGAACTGCCGGACTCCCTTCTCCCTGGACTGTGATCTGGGAGCAAGACTGGGCACGGTGGCTGGGGTGTGACCAGTGCCCACTGCATAGTCGATGTCCACTGCCTGTGGCATAAACAAGTTTTCCCGGCCCCCAGAGCAGAACCCACCCTGGCACCGGTGACCCAGGAGAGATGGCACTCGAGTACATACCAGAGAGCTCCTGGGAGAGCAGCCCACCACTCCCCTGATCCCCCAGCTCCTCTCCCCTCCCCCATAGTCCTGCCATCCTTGAAGCCCAGCTCTACTCCAACACAGCCTCAGGATGGAGGCCCTGCTGATGCAGGCTCTTCAGTTGTTGCCATGGAGACCAGCCAGCAACCAGCTCTGCACCCTCCTGCTGCACAAGGTGGGCAGAGCAAAGGTGGCGACCAGCTGTGTACAGAGAGAACCCACCAAGCAGACCCCTGCGCTGGGCTCAGACATGCCTGGGTGCAGAGCTGCCTCCTACTCTCCCTCCCACAGCGGTGTGGCCTCCGCCAGGCCCCTCACCTCCCCAAGACACACAGGTGTTGAGGGATGAGATGAGCCATACAGGACAAGGGCTGTCACTGTGTCATGTTGGTTTGCCAGCCACCGCAGGGCCACCAAGTGGCAGAGCCTGGGGCCACTGACTTGTGCGCCCATTGGCCACTCACCAAGAGAGACTGCTGCTCACCGCTCACCCCGTCGGCGCCTGTGCTTCGAAGGCAGGAGAACCCTCTGGGCCCAGGTATGAAACCCAGAGGGTGATAGAGTGCAGTTCTGGGGGAGCAGGGGGGCGGGCGTCCTGCCTGTGCAGGCCCCCCTTCCCACCATCTGCAGTCCCATTTCCGGAGAACGCCAGGCTACCAGGGACAGGACATCTGTCATCTCTGCACAGTCTGAAAGCCATGGCTGTGTGACACTGCAGGCCCCTGGAGGGAGGTCAGGGACTACCCAGGGACAGCATCTGTCCATCTCCGGCACCTGGCAGCCTTCCCCACCCAGGGCAGCCATGTGACATTTGTGGGGTGAGTGATGACCTACAGACTAGTGGAGCCTCAAAACTCAAAGGCTCACAACACTCAGCACGGACTCTTGTTTCTTATCGATGGGTGAGGTCAGCAGGGGCACTTCCAGACCCAAGTGTCTCCTTCGGAGCCCAGCAACCGCGGCAGGCCCGCGCTGCCCCCAGCGGATGGCAGAACCACCAGAGCCCCTCCGTGCCGGGACACTCGGGCACTCCCTGTGTGGCCACACCCTGCGTCGGTGGGTTGGGGGCAATTCTATGCCCATCCTTGTGGGGGCGCTGCAAAGCCATCTGGCAAAAGATGCAAAGGTACAATTCCACAGCAGGGAAGGAAGAGTTGGAACCAAGAATCTAAGCTGCCACAAACTGTAAAGTGGAAACAATTTTTTTTTTAATGTCCCTGCAGGGCCATTGTGGTGGGGTGTATGTAGTGACTTGTAGGTCACAAAGGTCAGATGAACGTTACACCTGGGCGATGACAATGAGTGTCCCCTTGGCTGGGGCAACACAGTGACCGTAGAGGGGAATGGGGTGCTGGGTAATGGGACTCACCTCACAGGGGGCCTGAGGCTGTGGATGGGGCTTATCCATCCGGTTCTCACTGGCCCCCACCCTGACCCCCAACCAACACTCCTCAGAGAATGAGCTGCAGGCAGGGCAGTGGAGCGGGGCTGGTGTTTCAAAAGCTATTAATATAAAGAAAATACAGGGGCTACTGTTAACCCTGCAGGCTCCGTGCTGGTGTACCCCCAGATTTCAGGTATGTGTGGCTGACCCTGGGCTCAGAGGCAACTGCCTCCCCCTGGCACATGCACCAACACCCCCCACACACACACACACGCACTCACTGACACTTCCTCCCCCCGCTCCCCAAAGGGACTCAGCTCCCAGGAGCAGGCACACTGAGTGTGCCCACCCAGGGCTGCAGTGAGAGTCAGCACAGGACATACGCCCTCCAGGGACGGAGACCATGCAGGACCCAGTTCTGGAAGCTCCGCAAGCCCTGCCTGTCTGCAGAAGTCCGTCAGTGTCCCGGCTCCTTGTTTCCCTTCCCAAAACCCACTCACCCAGGAGAATAATGCAGACACTGATGGTGGCACTTTAATCGTCCCAGGGGCTTTGATCATTACTGTGACTTGGAAATCGCTGAGTTATTAACGTTTGACAGCACAGCCACGCAGGGTTATGCGTCGTAAAACCTTAAATGCCAAAAGCTGCTTTTATTTTCCAAGCACTTCTCCCTCTGTCGTCTCAGAGGGAAGGGAGTTATTCTCCCAATTAAGGGAAACCAAAAACGGGTCACCAGATCAGACCGCCTGCCAGCCTGGGGCTGAGGGACAGGACCCTGGCCCCGGCTCTTCTTCCCATTGGAGTTCGTCCTGCTGGGTCCTGGGAACTGCACAGCTTTTGTCCTCGGCTTCTCAAAATGCCTGTGTCTCTGTCCTTCTTGCCCCTTGTTGATCCCCAGGTGCAGGTCCTGGCCCCAGGGACTTGCTCCAATTATCTTTGCAATTAGCTCTTAACATCGCCTGCCTCTCCACGTGGCCACAATCCTGTCACTGCGCAGATGCGTCCATGCCTCATCCCCACAAACAGCCTGCTCTCCATGCAGGCCCGCCCCCACAAACACCCAGGTTCCCCCTGCAAGCACACAGGATTGCCCCACAAACACCTAGGTTCCCCCGCAAACACCAGGATTCCCTGTAAACACACAGGTTCCCCCTATAAAAAGACAGGTCTCCCCCAGCTGCAACAGTTTTGGCCTCCCTGAGAGCAGAGACAGTCAGGATCTCTGGGACGCGACCCCAAGATGCTGGGCAGGGGAGGGTGGCAGAGGGAGGGAGAAAGAAGAAGCAGAGGGTGCATCGAGCTGCCTGCACCTGGACACCTGGGAGTGACCCCACTCGTGACCTTCTGAGGAACATGCAGAAAGAGCGTCTGGACTATCCCTGGGAAAGAGCCTGCCACCCCGCAGCACCAGTAACCACTAACGAAAAGGCACGAGTCGGGGGGCAGCTACACAGTCCAACCGGTAAGCTACCCAAAACACGGCTGTTCCCAGGCACGTCAGGACTCTGCTCGGGGTTGGGTGAAAAGCTGCACGAACTTTTGGCCTGGCCTCAGTGGCTCACGAGCTTCTGGCCACTTCTGCTGCAACCCCGGGCTCTTCTGTCTCTCTTCCGCTCCCAGAAACGCCTGGCCCTGGCCGGGCAGTGTGGGGGGCGTCCTGGCCCTGCTCAAAGCTCTGTCATTGTCCCCAACAAGGCACCTCCCTCCAAGCCCCCTCCTGGTCCAGGAGAGCTTGTCTCTGTGCCTGTTGGGAGGGAGCCTGGAACTGCCTGGGGTGTCCCTGGGAGGTGGTCGAAGCCACCCTCCCTACAGTGGTGGCCACAGCCCAGCCGGAGACCAAGGACACCAGCCATTAATCATTGTTCACCAGTGTTGTCAGGCCTAGCGACCTCCAGTAGGTGCCACATAAATACACTTAACCTTTAAAGGGTCGGGGTGGTGGCTCCAGGGAGGGGAGCTGAAAACCCTCCCCTGCGGGATGAGCCTCCACATCCTCTGCTCCCTGAGTCCTGGTCACAGAAGGGGAGAGAGTTTAAAACAAGAGGGAAGTGCTGGTTGTAATCCCAGCTCCATCCATCAAACTGGTGGAGTTCTGGCCGCCAGGAATCCAGGGAGGGTTTCCAAGGAGGACAAAGGCCAAGGCATGTCAGCGCCAGCGGCCGAGCCTATCTGTCTCATTTCCCCAGGGGGCAACTGTGCCCCTGAGCACAGGGCCTGCCCCGCCAAAGGGGCAAGTGGCCGTGGGAGTCTTGGGCTGCCTGGGAAACAGGGGGCCTGACGCCTGAGGACCTGCCAGGATGGAGGAGGGCGTCCACCACCCCTCACCTTGCCCTCCCTCCTTCATCCATTCCACAAAGCAACTGAGCGTCTTCCTCAGTCCGGGCCTGGCACGAGGTGCCGAGGACGCAAGAAGAAATCAAAGACAGTTTCTGACCCAGGGTTGTCAGGGATGGGGAGGGAAGCTTGCAAGAAATCATTTCCACAGATCGAAAGTCAGTTCTAAGGTGGCGTAGAGAGGAGGCACCATGGATCCTGAGAGGTGGAAAAAAAGCAGCACAGGCAGCTGGAGAGGAGACAGAGGTGGCATCTCAGCGAGGGGACAGCGGAGCCGGTCTCCCTGCAGGAATAGGAGCTCCCCAGGCAGACAAGGCGAGCTTGGATGGAATGGCCAGCACACGGGCGGTGACGAGAGGAAGGCCAAAGCCATAGTCCGAGCCACCCTGGAGCACCAGTGAGGCCAGCCCCAAGCAGTGCCACAAAGAGGTGGATGCTGGGCTTGGCCACCCGGATCCCCATCAGTGCTGGCAGCGAGCTCCAGGAAGGCCACAGCTGCAGAGAGGCACCTTGCCCGAGGCCCTGCCCTCCCCCGAGGGGCCCCATCCAGGGACATGCAGGAGGAGGGTACCCAGGATGGGGCAGCCCGCCCAGCACAGGGCAGCTCCAAGGGCTGCTCCTCCAGACTCTCCCCCTACCCCCTCCTGCACCCTTCCCTCCTTTCTTCTGTTTTTTGCTGTTTGTTTGTTGAAGGCCAAGCACCATCTTTCTTCAAAGGGTAAAATACAAGGAGCGTTTATTTAGAAAATCGACCGACTCCGTCAGGACGCCGGGGCCTGAGCAGGCCTTTCCTCAGGCTCACAGCGAACTCTTGCCGAACGCAGAGATCTCGGCTCCCTTTCCTTTAAATTGAGTTTATTGGGGTGACATTCCCTCCTTCATTCTCTAGTCAACACCCTGCTCACTCCTTGTGCCTCCGGGAGAGTAACCTGCAAAACAAGTGCAGGGTGAAGGGAAGGCTGTGACTTAGAAAAAAATGGTCCACAAACCAGATCAGAAAGAACAGCCCCCACCAGCCAGCAACCCGCTCCATCCAGTGTCACAACCAAGACTCGCTCTGCTTCCAGATGCCACCCCACCCCCCATGGAGAAGGGCGATGACCCGAGGCCCCCCAGGAGCAGCTTGCCACGATGTGCCCTCTATACCCCCCAAGTCCCAAGGACCCTGCCCAAAAAAGACGTTACCGCGTGCTTGGGAGCGTTTGCCCGCAGGCAGCGCTGGCACCTCACAAATGGGAGCCCTGGAGTGGAAGTAATGTGCAATGCTGTGGTGACATGAAGGGACATGACCCAGGGGTGCTCAGAGCATCTCACAGCCGCCCCTGCCCCAACAACAGAGGTTCTGGAATCCAGACAGGCACATGCAGCACGGTTCCAACTCAAGGCTCACCGGGGGCCCACTGAGTCACCTGGGCCAGCAGGTGAGGACAGAATGGCCTCCTCCTCCTCCTCTCCTCCCCAGATCCCTGGTGGAGAAGTTCAAGGTGATTTGCCTTATGGTGCTTGAGTTCATCCACTAATTCCTCTCGTCCTCCCAGGCAGCTTTCTGCCTGGGCGAAACACATTCCTGCCTCCGAGGGAGCCTCACCTAACACCCGCTTCAAGGAGCTAGTGACTGGCAGTTGTGTTGGGAACCGCCCTGCCTGGTTTCAGAAGCTGTAACCCCCTGGCTAAGGTGGAGTAAAGGACCTTGGGACCATAAGCCACAAAGGAGATAAAACTTATCTTCCCAGCAGGGGCGCTGCCTCTCCCCCCCTTTACTTCACCCTCCTTGGCCCCAGGCAGATGACTGGTTACCCAGTGACAGGTAAGATTCCTCAAGAGAGGGATGACCTAAGACAGGCACGGTCAGGAAGGGGCCCTCAGAGAAGGACTTAGGGGGCTATAGAGAAAGGGGGTGATGGACCCTCACCCCTCAGCTTTGACATGGCCTGAGTCCTCATTCTGTCTGCAAAAAAGCCTCCTAGTCTCTTGGCTGCCTTACTTCCCCAACCTGACTTAAGCCTGACACATGCCGGAGGGCGGTGCAGCCCTGGGCAGGAACGGGAGGTCCCCCGGGGCCATCGGGCCTAAGAAAGAATGCACAAAGTCCTGTGAGACCTGCTTTGCTAAGAATGTCCTCGATTTTCTGATAAGGGTCCAGGCATGAAATGAGTTTGTTGCCTAAAGTGTCATGGCCCTTTAGCTAAGTGACCCTGACTCAGAGTCAGCCCTCACAGTTCTCTGTGCGTTGTCTGTTGTTGGGTCCTCACTGCCTGGCCGTGACTGAGGAGCTTTGCCTGTGTTCCTGTGCAAACGGAACCCAATAAAAGCCCACTGAGGACCAGGCTCCTGGCCCTTCTCCTCTGAGAGTTCGGCCACCTTCCCTCCCCAAGCAGGTCATGTCTTGGTGGACTCACTCTCATCTGTGGTGGACACGGGGACCCTGCAGCCGGAGCCCCGCCCCTGCAATTGCTCATGTGTTTATTATGAGGAGGGTCCATTGCCAGGAATTCAGTACAGAAGACGCCATGGTGTGTCGTTCACTTATTTTGACCTGCCTGGTTGTCTATCTGTGGCTCACAGAGGGAGCCATGTCCTCTGGCTCCCTAGGGTACTGAGCACCTGTGACAATAGCTTACAGGTACTAGTCCCTGCGGGGTGGCTTGTCCCCATGACAATGTGCAGGTGAGCGTGCATTTTCCCCTCACCTCCTCCCCCACAGACCTCGGGGACCTGAAGCCCAGGGTGGGGGAGGGAAATAAGTCTGAGCTGGGACCAGGTGGAGAGCCACCTCAAGGGCAAGACCAGGGTGAGACTGTGAGAAGCCTGGGGGAGGAACAGGACAGGTGCCACCAAGGCTGCCTCATAGGGCCTCGGGGAGACTAGAGGCTCCTCACTGGTGGCAGAACCCCCCCACCCCGACCCTGTGCTCATTGTAAAGACCCCTTTCCAGCTGCCAGCACCCCAACCCTTCCGGACTCTGGGTGCGGGGCCTGTCCAGCTGACTTACTGGCACACTAACTTCTGCAAAACAGTGGTGACCAGCACGAGCTTCTGGGTCACGTCTAGGTCACGTTCACCATCAGGCCCTTAGCACTTTCCTGTCTTATGAACTGACCTAAGCCTCATTTTCCTAGTATGTCAATGAGGAATAATACTTATCAATAGCTACTTCATAAGATCGCTGTCATAAATCTAATAGCAGTGTACTCACATGTGCTTGACACAGTGCCAAGCACATGGTAAATGCTCGGAACAAATTATTATCATTATTATTATTATTATTATTATTATTATTATTACCACCAGTGGCTTAATTCTAATCCCTGCCTCTCGGGGGTATGGGGACAAACCCAGTATGTTTTCTCTCCCCGCCTCTCCATCTGTCTGACACTCAGGTACTGAGACAGAGACATTTGAGGTTCATGGGGGTCAAGGAGCCCAGCTCAGAGGAAGAGGGGAAGAGAGAGACGGGAAAACAAGGGTGGTCCCCTCACGCCTGAAGCTTCCAGACTCTCCGCCCCTCCACTGGGAGAAGCACTGATGCCGACCTCAGCCCCAAGGCCAGGCAGCCTGGCATTTCTACAGAGAATCTTCTTTCACAACAAAGCAAACGGAAACTTCTGGGACAGCTGTGGCTGCTCCTGCCACACTTTCTCACACCTTCATGCTTCCCACCCTCCCTTCTGAAACACAGCCGAGCAGACAATAAAGAGAGCTGCCCCGGGTGCTTCTCCTCACTGCTGGCCCTGCTCAGACCTTCAGGGAAGGTGTGACCCGGCTCCATCCATCTCGTCTACCCAGGGGCAGGTGGGTCCCCAGCCCCCAGGAGACCACAACCTGACCCCTCTTGCCAAGATGCCCTTCCCCCACGGTCCCCCACCTTTTGTACCTCGTGGCGGCCCCTGGCTGCCCCAGGATTTAGCAGAGAACATCCTGACTCCCCCTTTCCTCCCTGGCCCTTCACCCCCCTCTCCTCCCCCACCCCGTGTATTCGGGTACAAGCTCAGGGTTTGCTGCCTTCATTATAGACCATAGCACAAAAACATAATAAAATAAAATGAATGTTTTCACAGTGAAAATCCATGAGGTGAGTTACTGTTGTAATTTAATAATGGGATGGGAAACTACAGCAAATTACCAAAGTATATAATTAAAGTAAATCTATCTGAAAGTCCTTTATTGCTCAGTGTTTCTCAGATCTCAGCCTCTCCCCACCGCAGCCCCTTCCCTTTTTCAGAGTGTGTGGTGGGGGATGGGAGCCATGGATCCCTCGGAAGCTGTGGGCTCCTGGCAGGGACCCTGACTCCCTTGACCTTCCCAGGGCAGGACAGCGTGCCTGGCAGTGGCCTCCCCTGGGCAGGGCAGGGAAAGACTGAGAGGCACAGGCTGGGGTCGGACCCCAGGACTCACCTCTGCTAAAGCCTCAGGGGCAGGGGCTGATTTTTGCCCTAATTGCAGCATGGATGAAACTGAGGAGGGGATGGTGAAGAAGGAAATGTGTGCCTTGAGAATGCCCTTGACGAAGGACGGGTGTCCCTGATCCAGGGAACTCAGGTTTGGTAATGACTGTCAATTTCAAGACGGTGTCGTGGTGACGAGGCAGCAAGAAGCTAAGGCTCAGAGAGGTTCAATATTTTTCCAGGGTCGCAGAGCGACAAGATGTGACCTGGGATTGGGTCCCTCAAGCCCTTGGCAACTCCCAGGAAGCTGGACGGGGAGGCTCTACCTGCCGATGGTGAAAGCCTTGTCCAAAGGTGGGGAAAGGAGAGGTGAAAGGCTTAGTTTAGCTTGCTTCCGTGGCTCTTTCCCACTTTCTGGAGTTCACAGTTCAGGGTAGGGGGGCCAGGGCGGGCAAGGTCAAACTAATCCTGTGATCCCGCACCCACAACATTCTGCCCCCATCCCTCCGCTTCCTAAACCTGGGAAAGGTACAGGCTTCAGACCCTGTGGGACAAATCCTCTTTGTCAGAAGCTGCGGGGCAGGCCCTGGAGACCCCCAGTGTGGCCTGACCTGCCTTGTGCAGGGGACTCAGCAAGCCGGCCAGCGGGAAGGGGCCAGCTGAGCCTGTGGTCGCAGAAAGGGTCCTGATGGAAGACTTTCTGCAGGCCATTCAAACCCAGGGTGGCGCGTTTCCCCATCTAGAGCCCTTGGGACTTCTGTGCTTCTGGCAGCCGCAGGAAACCAAACGACCTGAACTGAGATTAGGCCGCAGAGGCCAAGTTGTTAGTACAGCAAGCTCTTGGCTTAAGAGAGAAAATGACCCCCAAGAAAAGAAAGAACTTCCCTGCTCACTAGCAGGTTTTCCAGAGAATGCTGGACGTCAGGAGAGTGGATCCTGCCCACAGCAGCCCTGGCCAGGGACCTGTCCACCCTCCTCCAGGTGGCCCTCCCTCCTCCTCTTCTCCAGAGGAAGGGACCTGGAGGTGGGCCCCCTCCCACCTCACCTCCCCTTCCCTGCAGGAGAGAATGATCCAGAGGTATGGGCTTGGCAGGCAGCATGTCCTATGCAAATGAGATGCAAAGTGCATGCAAATCTGAGCCGCTCTCTCTGAATCTCCAGTTGTCATCTGGTAGCTGAGCCCCTGAGCCCTCCAGGTGCTCTGAAGGCCACTGTCTCCTTCCAGCTCGGTGTCCATCAAGGACCGGGAGCTCTGGCAATGGGACAGGTGAGCAAGACTTAGTAGAGGGCAGGGGGCCGCCCACCCACCGCAGGTCTAACCAATGCTCTGAACGCCACCTCCCCTGGGGCCCAGGCCGCTGACACTTCCTTCTCCACCCACAGCCCACTTCCCTAGCTCCAGAGCACTGCACAGAGACATGCACCCCCAAAGCCTCAGGGAATGCCGGGCCTGAAGGGGCAGGGACCCCAGAAAACAAATGCCCCAGTGCCTCCCTTGTTGAGTGTGGGGCAACATTGAGGGTGAGTTCTCCACCAGATTTCCCAGACTGGAGACCTCTGGGGCTGTTTCTGGCACCAGGAGAGGCGAGTGGGGAGCCACCTCTGCTCACTGCGACCCAGGCCGCACGTTCAGCCCTCACTTGGCTCCTGGAAGCTGCTGGGAAAGCGCCTCTCGGCGCACCCCAGAGCTTCAAGGCTCCGTCCTGGAGAAGGAGCTAAGGTCGCATGACCAAGTTCATGGGCAGGGAGAAAGGAGACAAAAAGGCCACGAGAGAAGAGGGAGAAGAGAGGCTGGCCTCGGGGCACTGTTTGCAGGACTGGGAACGTGAGGCCCCCCCATCACTCGAAGGAGAGGCTTGCTACGCAGGGTGAACCAGAGCCAGGGCCACAGCCCTGGGCGAGAACAGGGTAATTCGCCAAAGGTGCCCTCCTACCCCAAGAGGGTGCGGGCACCTCCGTTCAACGCTGGGCAGCCCCTCTGGATAACTCGGCTACGGCAGAGCTACACATGCTTTTTGGAGCTTAGTGAACACAGACGTGGAAGTGAGGTTTCTTCCAGAAGCCACAGACATCTCTGTAGAAATAGAACAAACAAACAAGTCTGATCTGCCCAGGACCCAGCGCAGGAGACGTCCTGGAAGCTGTCGCGAGTTCTCAGTTTCCCTGCTTCCCTTCCGAGGGCCCCTGGCTCAGTCTGGCATTGCCGCAGTCTGCGGGGATCAGCAGCTGCTAGCCGGCCGGCTGGATGCGCAGCCCGAGATGTGTATCCTTGGTCTGGCACGAGGGGCTTTGCACCCCTGGGCAGCTCCAAGCTGTGCAAGGGAGACAAAGAACCGACAAAGGAAGCCTGAGCTGTACCTCTCACTGCCCCACATGCACACCCCGCCTGGGCAGCTCCTGGACACCCTACCTGTTGGTTCAGAAAGCACAGTTGCCACCATTACAAACAGGTGGGGTGCAGGGTCCTGCTCAGGGGAGCACATACCTGTGAAGGGGTGGGGATGGCGTCCTTTGGTTAGCTGTGTGAGCTTGAACTTTTTTCTTAACCTCTCTGAACTGCTGTCTCCTCACTTGTAAGAGAGGGAAAATCACACCTTGCAACTTTGTTCCACAAATTGCATTATTATTTATGTCTCTATGACATTACATTTACTTATTTCTGTGAGCTCTCCATGGACCAAGCGTTAAGTTAAAGACTCTCACACACCGCATTTTATTTACTCACCGGATAAGGAGGGGAAGTGCTAACTCTAGCAACAGGGAAGTTCAGCAAGGGTCGAGGTGGTCAGGTTGCATTCAAAACCAGGTGTTCCGACTCTGGCCCCCCCCCCCCCCCGACCCCTCAGTCACTCTGTCCTGGCGCCATCCTTGCCATTCAGCACCTGCAACAGCCTCAGGTGCACAGAAGGTTCTCAGTAAATGACAGCCACTCTCTCACCTCCACGCTTTACGATCGTAGCATTGCCTGTTGTTTCAAAGCGGCCAACCTGCGTACCCATGTAGGTATCTTGGTGGTCTCATCAGCGTCCTGCAGCTGCGTAACAAATGACTCCAAACCGAGGAGCTTGAAGGTACACACGTTTGTTATCTCACGGTCCCTGTGGGTCAGGAGTCTGGGCACAGCTGGCCTGGGTCCTCCCGAGCAGGGCCTCACAGAGCTGCCATCAAGGTCGGGCTGTGGGCTCCTCCGAGGCTGGCCTGGGGAAGGACCTGTTTGCACACTTGCATGGTCGTGGGCAGACATTAGTGTACTGTACGCTCTTGGACTCAGGGTCTCAGTTTCTTGCTGGCTGCCAGCTGGAAATTACACCTCGGGGCGTGGCCCCTCCAAAGTCAACTCATAACACGGCCACTTGCTCTATCAAAGCCAGTAAGGGAGAGTGAGAGTCTCCTTGCTAGATGATGTTACAAACTTAGGTAATTCAATCACATGCATCCTGTCAGTCCCAGGAGGTCCTGCCCACGCTCCAGGGGAGGGGGACACCAGGAGGAGGGGACCATGCCCCTGAGAATCCACCTTCCACATTGGACACGACATTCATGTCCCCCGTTCAGCAGTGCAGGAGGACAGACACAGGCCAATGCAAGACTCGCCCGAGGCCAGCAGAGCCTGGTGTGCTCAAGGCAACCTGTGAAGACGCTTAGCTGCTCAGACACACTCACTAAACGGGGGTGTCTGCTGTGGAGCTGCAGCCCAGGCCGACCTGGGCCAGAAATGGTGGAGAGAAGCTGCAGAGGGGCTCCTGGAGCAGGAGAATGTGGGTCGGACTCACCGCTTTGTCCCTGGCATCCAGCCGTGCACAGCACCAGCCAATGCCAAGGACCATTCGGGGGGGCGAAAGGAAAGGTATGTTGGGGGTAGTCGGGGGAGCCAGGCACGTTCACCCAGCACCTTGCTGGCTGGCTGTCCTATCAGGGAAGAGGCCATGTCTACAGGAAAGACAGATGAACTCAGCTGGAGGAAGGCCAGTGGGGAGTGGAATTTCCCCCACCTCCACCCCCACCCCAGCCTTGAAGCCCCTCCAAGCCACAGCCCTCAGCCGATAGGAAGAAAGAAAGGCTTTTGTTATAAGAGCCCTCTTTAATGGAAGGAGATGCAATCCTGTCAAAAGCCCAGGGTGGTAACCCATCCCTAACACAATACGCGCGGGTGACAACGTCTAATGAAGACTTTTATGATAGGAATGTAATTGTAAAAAAAAAAAAATGATTAAAAAATTGGTTTCAGTCTTTGCGATCCTAGAGTTCATTTGTTTCCTCATTCATGCACTAAATAAGCCCGTAATTAATCTTGAACCTCGCAGAAAGGAGCCTAGATTGCCATTTTCTCCATAAGGACGCTCTTCACATTTTGGAAAGTTTGAAGAGGCTCTTAAGCTATTTCCTTTAGTGGTATTTTATCAGCATTTCAGAGCGACTTCATTAGGCTGCCAAGGCTGCTAATTACATTACCATATTTTTAAGCCGTTTAGGTGCGGGCCAGGTTCATCCTTCTCCAAAGCATCCCAGTTTTCCTGGTTTGACACGTCAGAGGTCTGGTGCTCATCTTGCTTCCCCCAGGGAGGGAGGATAAGCCATGGACTGCCAGCCTGTGGCCGCACAGGAGAGAGACCACCTCTCACACCAGCGGGGACCAATTTGCTTTCTCTTTTCGCACAGAATTTAGCTTCAAGAGTTGCTGTGACAGCATTGTCCCTAGGGAGCAAGGAAAACCTCCAGTGTCCCAGCCAAAACAGACAAAAGAAGTGTGCGTATGTGCATGTGCGTGCATACACATGCATGCGTGCATGGATGGGTGTGAGACGGCCCCGCACACGCACGCACCGTGCATTGAAGAGCCCCATGCATTAGAAGAGTGGACAGCAGGCAGGGGGCTGGGACAGTGGGACGGTGAGCAGTGCCAGCACAGGGCACGCATTACAGAAGTGGGGGTTCCATCAGGACACCTGGCAGAAAAAGGACCTGGACACGACCACTCCCCCCCATCCAGAGGGCCTCCCAGGAGAGCCACGTCCCCTGGCAAACACTGGGTGCTGAGCCCTGGGACAGCTGGGGCACAGAGAGGCCACATGTGCCCAGACCCCAAACCACATCCCATCCCCAAATGTCAGACATGACGTGCCCCCAGAGGGTTTCCCCTTCTACCGGGACACCTGTTCTCCTCCTGCTTTTCCTTCTGGCTCCTCTCACTGGGGCTCTGGCCGAGAGAAAAGGGTCACAGGAGACAGCGAGGAGCCGCCCTCTGTCTCAGGCTGCTCTGTGTGCGTCTCTCTCACACACAAGACATTTTAAAGAAGGAAGGATTGCAGCCGACCCTAAAGACTCAAAATGGCATGCCTGTCTCCACACGTGTGGACAGCAGTGTCCCCTTCTTTACCACCCATGTGATGCTAGCCCACAGGCGAACAACATGCGGTGACATAGGCTTCCATGTAACACATATACACGTGCCTGTCTCGCCCCGTGCCATCAGCAGGGCCTCTGAGGTGGAGACTTTTTCCCATTTAGCAGAAAGGAATTCCCGGACCAGGTCACATAGGACTTCACTGGAGCGCGTGTGATGTCAGCTGTGATGTCCTGCCCTCAGAAAGCACTTTATTTCTCCCCAAGTGACACTTTCTTTCTTAAAGATTTCATTTATTTATTTTCTTAAAGAGAGGGGAAGGGAGAGAGAAAGAGAGGAAGAGAAACATCGACATGAGAAATTTTGATCACACATGCCTCTCACACGTCCCCAACTGGGGGGCCTGGCCCGCAACCCAGGCATGTGCCCTGACCGGGAATCAAACTGGCAAACTTTCGCTTTGCAGGCTGACACCCAACCCACTGAGCCACCCCAGTCAGGTTTCCCAAGTGATACTTCTTGACTTTTAATGTTAGTTCCCTGCCCTCAGGGGGGACTGTGGTCCCCCCGTATCTGGCCCAGCGTTTCTCATACAGCAGGTGCTCAGTCCACGTGTTTTGAGTGAATGTCCTCCCCACACCTAGGCTGGGAGAAAGTGAGGCAACCGGGTTCTCCTTCCTCAGTTCTGTCCCTCTGCCTGGAAGCCCTGCCCTGCGGCAGCCTCACCCACAGATGGAACACCCGCGGCATGTGATGCCTTGTACCGCCACAAGGCAAAATTCCAAAGCAGAGAAATGAAGGGTGAGATAACACGGGTGGCCAACCTACTCTCTGAGTGAGTACAGTCTTTAAAGCAGATGTCATCCAACATTGTTATCATTTTATAAAATAAAGGACGCTCATGTACACGTGAAACCGGTGCACTTTTATTAACCAATGCCACCCCAATAAATTCAATGAAACAATAATAAAACAAAGGACTTCCTAACACCAAAAGGTAAAGAGGATATCATCACAGGACAGAGAGCACCGCACACCACACTCCATGTCCTTGAACCAGCGGCAGTCGATACACCAGAGCCTGGGAGCACAGCCCACCTGGCTTGGGGTGGGGATGAGGGTGATGGGCAAAGGGCCAGACTAGGTATGCAGGAGGGATGAGGAGGGATGAGGAGGGATGGGGCTCATGGTCAGAGCCAAAGACGCAGGGGCTGAGACCTTGGGAAGGAGATGCAGGGGGCTGCTGACTAGGAAGAAAGCCGAAGCCATGAGCTGGGAGCCGTGCACCCGGGCCAGGGTTCCCCCTGGAAAGCTGAAGGAGAAGCTGGAGGTCCGAGAGGTTCCCGCTGGTCACTGAG
Source organism: Macrotus californicus (assembly GCA_007922815.1). NCBI lineage: Eukaryota > Metazoa > Chordata > Mammalia > Chiroptera > Phyllostomidae > Macrotus > Macrotus californicus. The sequence continues at coordinate 544,757 of VMDR010000030.1, forward strand.
ATGCTCTCGGCGTCTTGGTTAGAGAACCAGAAACAAATCGTGTTCGGGGCCGGCTCCTCTTCAAAGCTCTGATTTTTATACCGACACCATCATCCTTTCCATGAGCTTTTCCTGCGAAGCCAGAGCCAAAGCGACAGAATATTGCAGGACCCACTTCCAGAATATTCTAGAATATTCTTGAATATCCATCTGCGACAGAACATTGCAGGGCCCACGTCCTCAGCCACCTCTGCCTCTGCTCCCACAACCATGCTGTGTGACAACACCCAATGATGGAGCCTGGGCAGCCAACCCCACCCCACCTCCCTTACCCACCTCTGATCCCTGTCCAACCCCCCCTCCTCCCACCCCATCTTCAGCACCTGTCCCTTTGAAATCATCACCCCCCTGCTCTGCCCTCTGATGCCCTCAGCCTCCCTTTCTCTGCCCCCCCACCCCCACCATGGACACGTTCGCTCCCCACCGGCACGTCAGGTCCAGGAGCTGTGTACCCAGCCTGTTGCTGCTGTGTCCCCGCGCCCAGGACAGAGCGGTGCTGCCCAGAGAGGGTGCCCAGCCACATTTGTGGGATGACAGCAAGATCCCTGCACAGTGGTGCACACCCATCTCTGAACCGCACTGCCACTCGCTGGGCTCCTGAGACGGGACACCTGGTCACAGGCCCCTGCCTGCTCTCCCTGTCCGTGCCAAGGCGGGCACCGAGCCTCCGTACTGGCCTCACCATCCCCTCCCTGCCCGCTGCCTGCGGCTCCCCCAGCCTCTTCGCCACTCTCCAACCTGGACTGGGAAGCCATAATGCGCTGGCTCCTCTCAACCTGCCGAAGGTGTGCGAGGGCCGTCAACCACCTATGCCCGCATATTGCACGAAGGACTTGCGTTTTAGAACACAAATCTGAGCTCAGTCAAGGTTATGATCCCGCCGTTAAAGACCTCCTGACCCCGGGCTTCCCGTGCAGCATGCATCTCCGGGACTTGAAAAGGGGGGGGGGACCCCACACCAGACCGAAGGTGTCTGGTTCACGTAAAGGTGGGAGCTTTCCATGTGTGCCTCAGTTTCCTCATCTGTAAAATGGTAGTGTAGCAGTATGTCCTTGACAGGGTGAGTGTATTAAGTGAGTTGCTACATACAAAGCGTGGAACGCGGCTTGGTCCATTGTCTTAGCTTTCATGGTCATCATCGGCACTAAGAGGGGGGCTACGAGCTGCAGTTCTGCCCTGTGGCCAGTGATGGCTGTAAAGTGACATACCTGGTCATTCCTCTCCCTTTGTAAAAATCTCTCCACGGCTCCCCAGTGCCCTCGGGCGCAGTCCTTCGAAACCTGGCTCCTGCCAACCGTGACAACCTCCTTCTACACCACGTACCCCCCACCTCGCCCCGCCCACTAACTTCACTCAAGAGGATGGTGACCGGTCAGTCCCAAAGACACCTGGTTCCTAAATTTGCTCAAAGCAGTGGGAGGAGTTTGCACGGAGCGGATCGGAATCTGCCGTGGGCGATGTCCTCCGGTTCTAAGGCGAAGTGCAAAGGACAGGCTCTGGAAGGAGCAGCAGCCCCCAGACCACTGCTCCGTCCAACGCTGCCTGACGGCGCCCTCCCCCGAGCTGCGTGCTGCCCACGGTGCCTCTCCTCCTGCCATGTTATCATTTTTCAGAGGAGAAGGTAGCCATGTGTGCTCTACTTGGAGTCATCAGCCTGCAGTCCCAGCCACCTTGGTACTTGGTACTCATGGCGGAAGCAGAAAAACCTTCTGAGACACGTGGAGCAGATCTGACGGGCGGGGGCGGGCTGGGGGGGACAGAGAATATAAAAGAAAGAAAACCATCGTGAGAGCTAAGGGGTAAAATGTTACCCTAATTAAGCAGGGGGGAGGGGTTAACGCACTGAGATTAAAACATGCCCGGGTGTTCTTTCACTTCTTTTTCTTTTTGCAAATTGTGTTCTCATGTGGTTTCATGATGACTGATGGGAGATATTCTGGGCTTTCGGAGCAAGAAAAGTCATCAAGGTTTCATCTGTTATGTTTATGCCAATAAATCCCAGCCATCACTGAGAAGGCTGCTCATACTCCAGGGGTGTCTGGGGAGTGCGGCCGGGCGCATCCCCGCCAGGCGGGCAGACCCGGCTCGGAGTGAGACACACTTCGGCCTTATCATCGACCACAGCGCTTCTTCATTACTGCTGTGGAGCTGCGGATCAATAGCCAGGCCCGTGGAAACAGAACCGATTTTTTTCTTTGAAAATCGATTAAACCGAATTTTTTCTACAGCCCTGTGTTTGCATGCTCGTTGCTTCAGAAGTGCAGTTTAGCGTGTTTCGGGCGGTTTCTTTCCCTGGGCTACCTCATCAGGACCAAGGGGCAAAGCCTCGTTAAAAAACGTCGCCTCTGAAAGAAGAAGAGAGAATTCTCTGGGAAAACAGAGCACCCGGCTCTGTGCCCCAAAACCCTGGTTGGACACTCTAGCCTTGCTAGAAAGCGCGGGCACTGACCTGATCCCTGCACGTCCTGTGGGCAAAGTCTGTCTGCGTGCCTCCTCTCGGGCTAAAATGTGGAACTGAAACTTCTTGGAAAGCGCTGATTGATGTCTGAAGATCCTCATTCTGAAAGCAGAAGGAAGCTCTGCGGGCATAAAGGTAAAATCTGCCCAGGCTGCAGCTGCTCCATTTGCCACAGCCCGCACATGCCTCTTCCTCCCCAGGGGGACACAGAGAAGTGGCTGGAGGCTCTCTGGGACACTGAGCTCAGGCTTCAGAACAACGACAGGACGAAGCCAAAGCCTGGAGCCTTGGCCAACTGGCCACACACATTTTAGTTCACAGATATTCAAGCAAATCCCCACCACGCCAGAGGGAGCGAGTGAGTGGGGGTTGGGCAGCATGCTGCTTGCAGACTCGCCACAGCCCCCCCAAATCCTGGCCCTTCGCCGGCAGAGGCTGACACGACCCCTGCTCCTTTTGCTTTAGTTTTCTTGCCACTGTCTTCCAGTCTGGCCTGATCCCAGATGGCATCTGTAAAAAAAAAGAAATTCTCCTTCTACTTATAGAATCTCTATGGCGAAAACTCCCACTGACACGGGGACGTGGCGTGGAGCCCAGCAGGACAGCCGAGCTGAAAGCCCTCCAGCACCGCTGAACAGAAGGAATTATATGTTCCTGGTGGGACGTAATAAATAACAAAGCTGTAATTCCATAGAGGGGCCTGGTGATGACATTTCGAAATCTCCCTTAGCTTTGTTCTGGCGGCTCCTGTCATCGGAGCACCAGGCAAATCGCCGCCTAGATTTATGGCCATTTGGGAGGGTCTCTTACGTAGCCTGTTCCCTGTCCTCTGTCTCTTGTCTTGAGCGGGTCTTTGGGTAATTCGGGGGTTCCATCTGGGCCTCTGAGCCCCGGGGCAGATGGCACCCGACTCGGACCTGGAGGGTTCAGATTTGCCCCAGAGTTGTGCAGTTTCTGTGTTTTTCCCCCCTCTCTGTGTTGGAAAGATTCCGAGTTGATCAGGAAAGCCGGGGTGAAGCACAAAGCCTGGCCCCTTTCTGTAAGACCAAAAGAATCAGAAAGGTCCCCAAACTAACCTAAAGCAGCAGGCTGACGGCCTGGAGACCAACAGCTGCCTGAAAACGGAGCCAGCCACCTTGGATATGGAGAGCAGAGGGGTGGGGACCGGGGTATTGGGGCAACATGCCCTGTTTAGGGGAGAGGAGGGTTAGAAGCAGTGCCGAGTTGGAGGGCCAAATGGAGGGTTTTTGAATCCAGTGACACGTGGGAAAACATTTCTTCTAACAACATGTTTTGGCCCGTCAGCTTATGGGATGCAGCACAGGCCTCCGAAGAGCAGCGAATGACCTACCGGAGGACCTGCTCTGAAGCTTTTCGAAATTCGTCTTGGATTCACAGTAGATTTGGAAGCCCAAGACTTCGAGGAAACAGCACAGGAAGAACAACAGCAGAGCTGCAATAAATAACGTGGAAATAAGAAAACCCGTTTGTCATCTGTTGGGATGTTTTTACTTGGAGACCCAGAACTCTAAATTCCTACCACTCGAGATGGGCCCCTCAGGACACTAACTGTCCGAGGAACGTTCACTGAGGCCCTCGGAAGCCAGGCACTGCTCTAGGGAGAGGCTGAGGGAGAGGAGGGGGCCTGTCCTCAGGAGCACAAGTCCCAGGGTGGAGACAGGTAATAAACAAGTGCACGTGGCCCTGACCTCAGCTCCTTGAGCACAGGCAGCGTGTCAGCATGTTCACTGCTGAACCTCCCATGTCCGGAAGGCAGCCTGCACAGGTGGGCGCTCAGGCAACTCCAGACTGGAGCATCGATACCGTGTGTGTTTAGGTACGTCAGATGGTAATGAGTGCTGTGTGTGCCACGAAGAACACTTTCTAAGAATAAAACGTAAAGGTCCCACAGGTGCCGAGCTTAAATATCCTTGACCCTGGAGGAGGACCAGATTTACAGCTCATCGGACCTTCACACACCATTCAATCAAGCCTGCGGTGCCCCCCACACACACACCCACACGCACACGCACATGCACACACCTGACTTCCATCCAAATACAACCTCCCCTTACCTGTGACGACCCCTGTTCTCCACAGGCCTTCTCTGAGTGCCAGGCCTCAGGCCCCATCTCACATCCGGAGTGGGTGACTTTTTAAGGCTGACCCCAGACAGCAAAAGGATTTTTGGTAATTGTGGTTAGCTGAATAACAGCCCCCTCAAAATATCCTCATCCCTAGGAACTGTGGCCATTACCATATTTGGTGAAAGGGATTTGGCAAGTGTGATGACTTAAGGCTTTTGAGATGGGTAGGCATCCTGGATGACGCAGGTGGGCCCTGAAAGCAATCACGTGGCTCCTTATAAGAGGAGGCAGAGGGCGACTTGGGAGAGGAGTGTTGGGAACCACCCTGCCTGGTTTCAGAAGCTGTAACCCCCCTGGCTAAGGTGGAGTAAAGGACCTTGGGACCATGAGCCACAAAGGAGACAAAGCTTATCTTCCCGGCAGGGGCGCTGCCTCTGCCCCCTTTTACTTCACCCTCCTTGGCCCCAGGCAGATGACTGATTACCCAGTGATGGGTAAGATTCATCAAGGGAGGGACAACTAAGACAGGCACGGTTGGGAAGGGGCCCTCAGAGAAGGACTTGGGGGGCTATAGAGAAAGGGGGTGATGGACCCTCGCCCCTCGGCTTTGACATGGCCTGAGTCCTCATTCTGTCTGCAAAGAAGCCTCCTAATCTCTTGGCTGCCTTACTTCCCCCACCTGACTTAAGCCTGACACATGCCGGAGGGCGGTGCAGCCCTGGGCAGGAACGGGAGGTCCCCCGGGGCCATCGGGCCTAAGAAAGAATGCACAAAGTCCTGTGAGACCTGCTTTGCTAAGAATGTCCTCGATTTTCTGATAAGGGTCCAGGCATGAAATGAGTTTGTTGCCCAAAATGTCATGGCCCTTTAGCTAAGTGACCCTGACTCAGAGTCAGCCCTCACAGTTCTCTGTGTGTTGTCTGTTGTTGGGTCCTCACTGCCTGACCGTGACTGAGGAGCTTTGCCTGTGTTCCTGTGCAAACGGAACCCAATAAAAGCCCACTGAGGACCAGGCTCCTGGCCCTTCTCCTCTGAGAGTTCGGCCACCTTCCCTCCCCAAGCAGGTCATGTCTTGGTGGACTCACTCTCATCTGTGGTGGACAGGGGGGCTCTGCGGGCAGAGGCCCCCCACAGAGGACGAAGCTACACAGGCACAAGAGTGAAGCACTTGGAGGAAGGGGCTGCAAGCCAAGCACTGCAGGTGGCCCTAGGTGCCTCCTCACCTGGAGCCTCTGGAGGGCGCTCAGCCCACCAGCATCTTAATGCGGGCCAGGTGACGCCCACCTCACGCTTCTGGCCCCCAGAACTGTAAGATAACAGGTTGATGCTTTAGTAAGCTGTCAAGTTGGTGGTACTTTGTTACAGCCATCATAGGAAACACATATGGTAGTAACATGCGTAATGGTCATTCTTTCCTTGTTTGGGGACTTAAAACAATTATTTTATTTTATTTTTTTAGAGATGTTACTAGGGTCCTGGCCTGCAGCCCAGGCATGTGCCCGGAATGGGAACTGAACCCTAGACCCTTTGGTTCACAGGCTGGTGCTCAGTCCACAGAGCCACATCAGCCAGGGCTAAAACAACCATTTTAAAAGGAAAAATACACTTTCATCTTAAAAAGATACTTCTAATTCAGTAAGCCATTTCACATAGGAACTAAAATGTGTACTTGCCAACCATAAACGGGGGTTGACACAGTTCCTACTGTTTCACTGTTTGAAATTTTGAACGCAGAGCAAACTACAGGAGTCACCCAGGACTGCGCTGAAGTAAGTCGCGGACTTCCTCCCGGAATGAACAAACGAACGCACGGGCGTCCCGCGCGGGGAGCCAAGTGCGCAGCTGGCGTTTTCTGACTGGCTCACGAAGATCGCAGTTTATCGCCGGCTGAGTAACACGCGAGCGCCAATCTGAAGCGTCCGAGTGTAATATCCAAACCCCACAGTGACGACAAACTGTTCGGACCGACGAAAACATGTTCCAGGGATGTTGTTGGGAGTCCAGGGTGCGTGGGATACAAACCGAGTGTTGTTGCCTTTCCTGTCGCTTTTAAATTTCCTGCGGATGCTGGGTGTCCTCGTTGCTGGGACATGGAACACACAGCTCCCCCTGTCCGCCCTTGGTCTGGCACCTTTGTCACAGTCCAGGGAAGAAGGGAAGTCAAGCCTTCCTCTGGCCCCCGTGCCAGGGGTGGAGCAGTATACCCAGGGCTACACCCTGTCTCAGAGGGAGAGCCCGAGGGCAGAGGACCAGGTGCGGAGGGCATTCCACACAAGGCCCCAGGCCCTCTCAGACCACCAAGTGCAGAGAGGCCTCCCTCCTCGCGGAGGTGAGTGGCTGGCAGGGGATTTCTGGGACGGGCCTAGAAGAAACCGGCACAGATGCCAAGTGGGCCCTGTCCCCCGCCCCACGCAACCTCGTCTCTGACTTACGAAACTTCTCCTGGTTGGGGAAACTTTTCCTGGGGGGCAGGGCGCAGCAGCCCACCGAACCTGGCCTCCCAGGGAGCCCTGCCCAGCCCTGCCCAGCCCTTCCCAGCCCCTGGAACCCCCTGCCCTGGCCTCTTCCCAGAGGGGCATCCCCAACCTGAACTCACCCACTGGGCTGGCAACAGGCCAGGGACTATTTCCATTGTAACTGGAAAAGACACCGCGTTCGGGCTGCCTGTCACTCCCAGACCCAATAAGCAGTGACAGGGACTGAATCTTTCTGGGCGCTTTATTCACATGGGGGGGTCGATCTGAGAAGATGGCGGGTTCTCCCCCTGACAGGCCATCATACGTTTCCTTTCCAGGCCAAGGTTTTTACAGCAGGGAATAAACAAGGTGCGTGAGTGGGGTTGGAGTTCAGGGCGGGTCAGGTGGAAGAGACTGCAGCATTCCTGTCCTGGGCAGGTAGCTGTTCCCAGGAGCAGGTGGTCCTCGGTCTCTCCCTGGAACACAAAGGCCCCGATGCCTCCACTTGTCCCCAGGCGGTGATCTCTAGCAGTGCCCCAGGAGGTCGGCTGTTTCCCCAGGAGCCAGGATGGGCCTTATCTGTGGTTTCTGAAACAAAAGCTTTAACATATACATGACTTGCTAGGCTTACAACTATTTACCTGAAACTAAAATTTTCCAACTCTGATGTCCCCTATCACCATGGCCAGGTGTCACCCCCAGCATGGCCGGCCTTGAAAACTGGGGGCTCTGAAAGTCTCTGGCCTATGGCGGTGCCCCAGCAGCCAGTAGAGGGATAAGGTCATCAGGAAGCAGAGAGGCCGCAGGAAGGGAAAGTGGCCTGGGTCACAGACTGACCAAGCCAACCCGTCCGGTAACTCCAGACACCCTCCACCTGGTCATAGCATCCAAGGCGAGGTAGTGGCCAGTCACTGGTCACCACCACCCACCCCTTCTCTCCTGAGACCCCAGGAGTTCATGTGGCTTCCTGGTGACCTGTGGGCTTTGGAGCCAGCAGATCAGGGATTGGGGCTGGGGCTGTCACTGTGGGGGATGGGGGCAGTGGGCTGTCCCCTCATCCCCTTCCTCGCTGTTCCTCCAGGCCTCAAGGGAACATCCCGTGGGCAGACACAGTGTCATTTGTCCTGACCACCCCCCCAGCCAGGAGAGGTCCTGCTGGCCCCTCGGAGGAGCTTTGACTGGTCTACAGGAACATTTTGGAGACCAGCTGATCGCTTCTGTGAGTGCCATCAGGGGAGGTGTTCAGAGCTTCAGGGCGCCCCTCAGGGTGGCCCCTTTGGAGTTGGGCAGAGTGGGAGCTAGGGAGGAGAGGAAAGGGGTGAGGGTAGGCGGGGGAGGCAGTGCCTGTCAGTATGCAAATCACTCGCATTGAGATAAATGATCCGGAAGGAAGGCAGGCTGGGCTCCCAGCGGGAGCCATTTGTCATTTCTACTCCCGAGGAGTGAACGGCGCCCCCCACCCCACCCACACACACACAGCTTCCCCATCCCTCCCTCCTACCCAGGTGCCAGCTCAGGCACAGGTGCCAGACCAATGTAGGCCCCAACCACCACCACCTCCTGCGGTTGGATAGGGGTAGGGCCCGCCTTGCACAGCCTTGAACTTGGGTTGCCCTGCACTGGGCGTGGGAAACAAAGTCCTGGGCCACCAGGGAAGAGGGCCCTTTGTCTCTTGGAAGGACAGTGTGAAACCACAAACCTTTCTTTTGGTGATCAGCTAATTGACAAATGCATGTCCTGTGCATGAGCTGCTAAGATTTTCCCTGACGTCAGCAGAGCCCAACAATACGTGGGGTTCGACCAGCGGGCCTGGCGCTGGATGAAGTGTGGACCCAGGCTCTGTTCCAACACAAATGTGCGTAGTGCTTGGGGCCCCACGGCCCCATTCATAAACGGGGGAGAGATGGGTCCATCAGTCCTGGAGATCTTGAATTCTCCAGAGACTCAGCCCAAGTCACCCCACCCTTTTCCGTCTGGGGCTCCGTGTCTTGAGAGCAAAGGATTGAGAACCTCACACTGGGCAAGACTCAAAATGCTGTCCGGGAGCAAATGCCTGGCAGCAAGGATTTACGAAATGTCACTGCCAGGGCTGCTGGCACTCTGGTGACCTGGAAACAGGCTTCCTGGGCTGGAGACAACGTGCTACAGTGGGGGTGGGCTGGGCTGGTGCCCTCCCACCCTTTCCCAGAGCTCGGAGCCTGGTCCAAATGGGGGCCCAGTAAATATTTGGCCAGTGAATTAATAAGCAGCCAGAGAAAGCCCCTCCTAGGAACATGTAGCACAGACTTAATTCTGGAAAGACATCAAGCTCTTTGGAATTGAACCCACAGCCTTTGCATTACAAGCATATTGCCTCACTTTGGCCTTTCATTCATTCATTCATTCATTCATTCAGGAAGTAGTTGTTGCTCGGCCCTGGAGTGTCCGAGTGTCACAGGGCTGCCCAGAGGAGGATCCACAACAGCAACGAGTAGCTCTGCTGTTAGCAGCTGGTCATTGCCAGTCCTGGTGAACAAAGGGCCTGCAGCTCCTGAGGAGCCCAGGGCATTGTTGGGCTCCGTGACATCATGGAAGGTCCTAGCAGCTCACACCCAGGACACATGCTTGTGAATTAGCTGTACGCTCAGACACCAAATGAAAGGTTTGGGGGTTCACATTGCCCTTCCAGGAGACAACTCTTCTTAGCCAGTGACGAGCCTCACCCTGGCCACCTCTTCAGGACAGCCCTTCCTTCCTTGATGGTGAGGGGCTGGGGGGTCTGTCATGTCTTGTTTGAGGTTCTCATCCAAATACTCTGAGGTCAACTCTACCCACAGCCCCCTTACGGCCAAACTTTGGGAAAACTTCAGAGATGCAGACTCGACTCAATTTAATTCAGTAGCACATATTAGATACCTACCACAGACAAGGCACTCATCCAGAGTTACCAAAAACACAACGACAAGAAAGACTGAGTCCCTTTCTTCGGGGACTGGAGATCTGGAAGAGACAGACAGAGTGTGTGGACAAGACCGTGGGTAGGTATGAACAAGAAGGCTGAGCATGGAGCGCTGGCTGAGCGGTTCTCAGCACCAGGGCCCCACCAACCGTGTGCTGGCCTGGCTTTACTTCCCACCAGGGGACTCCGTGAGGCACCCCTCTCATTGCCTCCATTGTACAGAGGGGAAGTTAAGAGTCGAGAGGCCAAGCCATTAGCTCAAGGTCATGCACCTAGTGAGTCCCGTCGACTTTCACTGAACTCAGCTGCTGTGATACCACATGGTGCTGTTGGCCCAAGTTGGGTAGGGCAGGGGGACCGCCATCTGATGGGAGCCCCAGGCCTGTCACCGTGTAGCACCCCAAAGCTGGTTTCTCCTCCCCCTTCCCTGCTGTGCCCGTGTCCACCCTCCCAGGGTCCCCGAATCTCCTGGGTCTCCGAAAGCACTGAACTGCTGCGTGGAGTCTATTATTTAGGTTTTCACCTCCACTGAAATCAGCTGTCAGCCGTGACCCAGGACATTCCCATAGGGACAGACCTGGCCTTCCCTGGGGTTGAAGACAGGGACCTGCAGGGGCGAGGCCACAGGCAGTGCTCTGCATGGCAGTCGGCAGCCAGCGTCCTGGGCAGGGGGCCAGCCTTGGGAGCAGCCTGGCCAAGAGCCTTTCTGCTTGTTGGTGGCAAGCTGGAGCCTGGAAGAAATCACCCAGGGCCGATGTGCCTGGGGACCACTGAGCCTCCGGGCGTACACGGAGGAGGCACTGTGGCCACAGACAGACATGACCCTGAGCAGGAGCCGCAGACACGTCACCAGGGCAGCAGAAGGGAGTCAGAGAGCAGATGTCGCGTTTTATAAACAGAAGGCTGTAGACCCAGGGCCGAGTGCGCAGTGTGGAGTCTTCTCCACTCCCCTCGCTGTTCTCAGCCTCCTGCCCCCTCTCTCCGTCCCCTGCTACCTTCCAGGAGCAAAAGGAGACCCTTGGGCAAAGAGCGAAGCCCCTGCCTTGCCTCAGTCTCCCCTCTTGTCAAATAAACTGTCCTAAGGCCCAGAATGAATGAAGAGCTGGGAAAAGATTCATTTTCTAGTCCCTGGATTTGACCTTCCCTGGCCTGCTCCCTCCTCCCAGCCCCACCCCCACCCCCACTCTGTTCTCCGGGCCTCCTGAAGTCTCATCTTCTTGCACATTCGATGATCAGATGACTTGGTGATGATCATAATTACTGCGGCAGCCCAGTGGCCTGAAGAAAGGTTGGTGTGGGGGAGGGGTAGACTGTGAATGGGGGAGAGGAAAGTTCTTTATGAAATACAGATGTTTTTAAATCACTGTAATTAACTGGAATGGACACCACGAATCACAGGCATAAAAGCTAAATGGGCTTTTGTTCTAACTGTTTGTCATTTATTTAAAAGGGTCATTGGAGAATGTAACACAGAGATGTTCTCGCGTGCTTCCTGTTTGCTTTTGCACGGCGGAGGCTTTCTCCGGGCATAGGAGTGAGTGTGCGTGCCCCGCCCATCTTCTGTCTCTGTCTGTCTCCCCCACGCGGGTGTGCACACACATGCTCTCGGGACTGTCCTGGGCTGGGGCTGGGCAGTTGTGCAGCCCCGAAGCCTCTTCAGAGGCTGTGGCACTTTCCACTCCGAGGCCTCAGTGCAGGTGGCTTCTCAGTGGACACACAGGGTGGAGCTGAGCCCTCTGATCCCTATAGAGCAGGGGCTGTGTCCACGGGGACTTGCTGCCTCCACCCCTTCCTTGCCCCATGAAATAAGTGGGGAGACAGATGCACCCCACTTTGGAGTCAGACTCCCCCCTTTTCTCCCGGGAATGTCCTTTGTACTTGGGCATATCCCTTCCCTGTTTCAGGACAGCAGGAAGGAGGCAGGCTCGGGCTGTGGCAAGGACAGAGGTGCGTTGAGAGGCTTTGGAAGGTCTCCCTGGCTGAACACCCATTCCTGCCCCTCTCTCCGGTCCCGTACCCGAAACACTGGGGCATGCGGGGTCCACAGCTTGTCTGAGGTTCGTCGGGGAGAGAGCAGATAGGACTGGCAGTCAAGTCTGCAGCAACAAGGGTGATTATCTACCCAGCATCTCTGGGTCAACCCGCCAGGATGGCTCCGCAGGGTTCAACAACTGTTGACCCTGTCGTTCCTAGGACAGCCCAGCCCTGCTGTGCCCACAGAGCTAGCAGCTCTGCCGCTGGAGGAAGCTGAGGCCCTGGGGCCTGACAGCGAGTGCCCACCCCCACGCCCTGCCCGAACACCTTGCCCACCAGCACAGCAGGCTTTCCTGTGATGCCCTCTGTCTGTCCCTACTGCTCCAGTCCCCTCACGGAGCCAAGCTGGTGCAAAGGGGAAGAGAGCCAGGAGGGAGATGGGATGAGGGTCCCTAGACTGTGGGGAGGCTGACGATGTTCCCGGAATGTTCTGTTGGAGCCAGAAATCCACCCCCCTACTTCCCACAGAATCCATATTGGGGTACTGGGTTCTCCAGGGCGCCATGTGAAGTTGCAATTTAGCCAGGACCCCAGATCCGGCCAGGACCCCAGACCCCTGAGAACAAGGCCACCTCCAGGCCCAGTGCCCGTGGAGAATGTCATCTTCCAGGACACGCTTTTCCTTTTGCTGTGGTCAGTGGAGCAAGAGCAATCCTGTCTCGAGGTCAGCTCCCAGCTCCCCTCTCCCGGGCTCCCCTCGGCTCCCTCCCCGGAGCCCCTCCCCTCGGACTGCACCCTTCTGTCTGGGGTCTCCAGGCCAGCGGTTTTCAGACCTTCTTGGTCAAGACCCACAATAATAGATGCACCCCATGCACCCAGCCCCAGGCCACACATGCACACGTAGGAGAGCAACGGAAACAGAAGGCCCTGCACACCGATGTTGTCTGGTCTGCCCTATTTTATTTTTCTGTTTTTTGACATTATTTCTAGTCTCCCTAGTGGTCTTTTCCACAGCCCACGACCTGGGCTGCACCCACCAGTGGGGCTCCTCTCCCAGCGTGAAAACCGCCACTCCAGACCCAGTCCTCACAGTCCCAGTAAGCCGAGCATCCAGCAAGCCCCCAGCATCAGGGACACGGCTGCCGGCTGGACCCGCCCACTGCTGGCCTGGCTCTTCCCTTCTCACAGCCGAGAGCAAGCATCAGAAACCTGTGCCGGCCCGAGCTTTGATCTGCCCCGCCGTCCTGGCCGCCTGCTGCTCTGGCACCACTAAGCTCCCTCTCCCTCCCCCTCTTCCTCATGGCTTCCTCCCACTTGTCCAAACCCTGAAAACTTCGTTACTCAAAGGACAAGACTTGGGTGTCCACAGACTTGAGAGATGTTGGCCAAGAAATCCAGCATAGAGCCGTTAAACGGGTCCCTTTGCATGTCTGGCCAGCAAGGAGATACTCTGAATTTATGTGAGGGTTTTACAGGAAGCCGTGGAGCTGAGCATTTCCTGAGCAGCGATGATGTGTCTGGAGCTCCCTGGAGTTCCAAAGGCATCATCTTATTCACTCTCCCTGGGAACCTCAGGAAACAGGATCTTACTGCCACTCTTCCACCAGGAGACTCAGAGAAGTCAGTCACCCGAGGCCTGGGACTAAGTCAGGTGGGGGTGGGGGGAGGGGCAGCAAGAATGGCACCTGGCCAGGCCAGCCTGAGGACAGCAAAGCTGCTGGGAGGCCACTTCCCTCAGGGCAGGTGATCTCAGCAGAACAGGTCCTGGGCAGACAGCGTCCAGTCTTTTGACGGTTCCCCCCCGCCACATCCCTCCCGGCTGTAAATTTCCCAGCAGAAGGCAACCGTTTTTAGTGTTTCTACAGCCAGAAATGGAAGTAGGGGAAAGGAGAGGAAAGAAACAGCGAGAAGGAGGGGACGGAGACAGACAGAGACCAAAAGAGAGAAGTGATCACACCTTTTAATGCCGCATTTTCTCCCTTTGAAAGTCAACCGTGTTTTCACCTTCCAACGTTGTCAAAACGGAGGTACATCTTATCATCGGTGCCAGGAGAAACACGTCAGCTTACATCTGACAACCGTGGTGAATTGGGATGGGGGGCGGGGATGTGGCCCCAGTGTCCCTGGAGCCCTCGGGGTGCCTGCGGGCTGAGGGCCTCCAACCCACGACAGCTCTCTGGCAGCCGAGGAGGCTTCGCAAACGCGGTCACCGAACTCCAACCACGCCCATTCGCGGGGAAGGAAACTTGGAGGCCACACTTACATTTCTATTTGCACAGTCTTGTATATCTACTTTCAAATGTATGTTCCCGTCATTGGGGGCTTTTTCTTGTTTGTTGTCTGGCTTTTTACAGTGACAATTAGCCTAATAAAACTCCGTTGGTTGCTCGGGTAGATGAGTCACTTCAGAGAGTACCAGCTAAAACACGGTGTCTCGCACGCAGGCACCTTCTGAGAGAAGGCAGCTTTCCAGAAGCCGGGCGGGATGAGGGGGTGGCTTTCACTCTGCAGTCCTGGTAATTAGAGAGAAGAAGCCCCTCAGGTAACTGCCGAGAAAGGTTCCTTCATTTGACCCTGCTTCACGCAGTCCAATTTTCAATAAAACGAGCCACTTCAGCTCTGCCCCTTAGGAAATCACCTCGGAGCCCTATAATCCCTGGATATTCCTGGGGTTATTCAGTCTCAAGTCCTGCCTCCCGCGCGTTTGCATCCAGCCAGCGCCCGCTTCCCACTGGTGTTTACCCAGGACGGTCCCCTGGCCGCCCTCCTGCCCTAGGCAACACCAGTCCCCAGGGGAGCTTCCTCCTCCTGCAGCTGGCGTCTCCCTTCCTATCGGCTGTGACAATCTGCTTGAACTTGCTTCTCTTCTGGCTGTCAGCAGAAACCCACAGCAGTAGTTGATGGTTTATTCATTATTTACTTATTTGTTGAACGGTATTCCTACGGCAAATACATTTTTACCCGAAGTCAAAAGAGAAATATACTCTAGCTTTTCCCGGCCCCAAACTCCCCTTCCCTGGCCCAGTTCTGATAGGCGGTATAGATCCTTGTGAATCCAAAATCACCCCAACTCACTGTAAAATGTCCTCCCCAGGTGCTTCAGTGCTACGTTTGTTTTTTGTCCCCAAATTTCCCTCCTTGAGGTATGACCTAGCAGTTGGGAACCGTCAGGCAGAATTCCCTCCCAGGGGAGTACACATTTTCTCACGCCGGTACCAGGAAACGTGGGCGCTTTCTGGGGAGCCCCCACGAGGGCTTCGCTGCCCACAGCTCTCGTCATCGGGAGCTCCGGGGTCGCTGGGCTGGTACCTAGAAGCGTGTCAGGGATTCAGGCCCCGACGGCCTCCCACACTTGGCTCACTGCACTCCTGCAGCACGGAGCTCAGGGTGCCGTTCCTCCCAGAGCCCAAGCTCAGCTCCCTGCCCTTCTTTGTCTTTAGGCCCCTGGACCAAACACCCACGCTGATCTGCAATCAGCCGTCTGTCTGGGTCCCCACAGGACAGAGGCTCTTCAAAGCGAGTGCAATGGGAAGCGCTCCTCCTGCTATAAGAGACGGAAACCCAACCTGATGGGTTGAAGCACCAGGAAATCTGTTGGCTTCAGAGGCTGAAGGCAGGGCTGGCTTCAGGTGTGGCTTGACGCAGGAGCTCCGACAATAAGATCAGGACGTGTCACTGTCCATCTCTTGGCCTAGGTCCACGGGCTGCCTTCCCAGACAAGCTCTCTCCTTTGCATGCTGCCGGCTTTGTATTCAGTTTAAATAAAGACAGCGGAATAAAGACCGGTTGGGCTGGGCCGGCTCCCCTGGGTCCACCCTCGCCTCGCAACAACGCAGGGGTCCCATGGGTGAGTTGACTGGACCCAGAAGCCATCTGGAACCACAGAATATTCACAGTAATAATAATAACAATAGCTCACTGTTAGTCACCTGACAGTAGGGGGTAGGTCCTTCAATAAAAATGGGGTGACTGTTGTTACCCCAAGGAGGGTAAAGCAGAGCCACAAACCACGAGTCTGCTGCTGCTGGCAGGGATGGCACTAATTCACACCTGCCCAACTGAGAAGGTTTTGAAATTACAAAATGATAAATCAGTTGCCAATAATCTCATCACCGAAGACAACTATGAGCATTTGGGGATGCTCTTCCTTGTAGCCTTTTTCCTACACATAGACGTTTTTATGTAGAACTGGTCCTGTAACGGGGTGTTGAGCTGAAGGTGCCCCAAATGGAGGAAACCCCCGTAGCTATTACTTGAGGGATGAGGGAAGCAGATCTGAAGGACTTGGCCAGTCTCTTAATCACGTTAAAAAGCTGCGCCTGCACCAGAGCCAGGGAGACGGGCAGGACTTCAGCCGAGATGCTATGCAGCTGGAGGGGCTTCCTGCGCCTGCTGGAGCGGCCTGGAGGCGGCTCCTCCATCATGGGCCCCATTGGCCTGGACTAAGGATGGCAGCTGAGAAAGGTAGAAGAAACCAGACTACTGGCAGGTGTAATCCAGTGTGGGAGGAGTTGGGAATGGGGTTACGGAGGAAGATCCGCACCGGGATTTAAACCCAGGTGTCCTGGGGTTTAACCACAAGGCAGTCTGGGAGTGGGCGGGGGCCTCTCTGGACCACGCAGCTTCGAAAGCAGGAAAGCAGGATGTAGCAGCGTGCCGAGCTCTCTCTCGGCCACGCGGTTTGAAAGGCTACAGAAGGATTAAGAACAGGAGTCTACCTGAGCTACGGGCTTCTATTTCTTTTCCTGAGATCCGGCTCCCCCTGACTGGCCTGGTTCGGCAAGGGGAGGTAGGGCTGTGTGTATTGTCGGTGGGTGTTTTGCAGGGACTTTGGGATTTAACGGCAACGTTCCACCGTCACTCTAAACCTGTGTGACTTTTAATTAATTAATTCCTTTCCTTTTTTGCCAAACTCTGGCATTGAGAGCCACACTTGGGCAAAAAGACCCCAGAACAAAGGACCCCCAGGGCTGGGGCGTTTCGGTGCCAGTCAGACTAGCTACGTGTTTGAGACCTTGCTCTCCTTCACTTAACACTTCACTTTTCTCGCTTAACCTGCAGTTTTTATAAACACCTAACTGCATACTAACACATCGAGATGACGTGTATGAACCTATTTAATCATTTTACAATGGGCTTTTAAATATATATATATATATGTGTGTATATATATATGCTATTATAAAAATACAACCTGAGGCATATTTAAAATGTCAAATTGGGTGTTAGAGGTGATTCTTTCAAAAGCAGGTGATAGTCTGACAGTAAGAGACCACCCTGGTGGTGCTAGATCTTCCAGGACCCCCCTCTGCCTCCATTCTGGTCCTCCTCGGAGCAGGAGGGGGTCGGCTAGAGGACATGTTTGGTTTCCCGACCGCTCCCCCTTCACCCAGGGAGCCCCGCCGGGCGCTCCAGCAGTCGGTCCCTCACAGGGATGTGCCTGCCCTCCTAAAATCCTCTTCAGGGAACAATTTTCTGAGGTCTCACACGGTGCCTAATTGACAACTCTCTTTAATGGGCTGGGATGATAATTCTTTCTTTAAACCACCAATGGTGATGGATGGGGGCTCCAACAGGACCAGGTCTGCACGTTATTCTCGCCTTCATTATCTTAATCTCTCTCTGAATCATCGTCTAATGGATCTGTGTTGCTGTGAAAGTCTGTGAATGGTAGGCGGGTGTCTATAAATCCCTCGGAATCACGAGAGGTCCCCCCACTTGATTAAGGAGACTGGGGACAGGTGCAGATGCCCGTGCGCTCGCCGCGTGGACGCAGAAGGGCAAGGACACCTGGAGGGGTGAGCCTAGGCCTGACTAGGTGGCGGCGCCAAGCGTCAGACTAGACTTGTTCCTTGTGGGAAGAGACGAGCAGCAAAGGCTGAAATGGCAATTTGGAAACTGTCAAGAGGAGTTAATTTGGAAGTTTGTTGATTGATTTATTCAATCATGTGGCATTTTATTGAGCTCACCGGTCTGTGCCAGGCTCTGTGGGGGGCACGGGGAAATCGGGACAGCTGGAGCAGCCCCAGCTCCCCAGAGCCTCACAGCCCACCCCCGACCCCGTGGAGCAAAGCGCTGGGCAAGTGCCCAGGTCAGCACAGCTGGCGTCATGGCCGTGGGACCCACGCTGCCACACACGGCCCGGCACATAGAAGGACCTCATACTTGGTTCATGCTCTGCAAGTGGGCATTGCTACCCTTCAAATTCGTTCACTCTGCAAAGATTTATCAGGTGCCTACTAGGTGCCAGGCACTCCTCTGGGCATGAGGACAAACGAGACACAATCCAGGACAGGCAAGAGCAACTAACTCTGTAAAACACGTAGGATGTCAGGTGGAGCACAGGCCAGGGAGCAGAGCAAGACTGGGGACAAGATGAGGGCGAGTCAAGTGACCGGCCACCAGGCGCCACCCCCGTGGGCACCTACATGGCTGTGAGGGTTGATTTTACATGTCAGCTTGGCTGGACTGGGCACCCAGCTGTCTGGTCAGCGCCAGTGTAGATGTTAGCGGGAAGGACTTTCTCAGGGTTTTTTTCCACATGCAATGAACACTTCCATCAGTGGGCTTTGAATAAAGCAGATTACACTCCATAATGGACATAGGTGTCACCCAATCAGCCAAAGGCCTTACAAGAAAAAAAATGGAGTTTCCCCTAAGGAAAAAGGAATTCCACCTCCCTCCGGACAGCCTTGTGTTCAAGCCTGCAACATCAACTCTTCCCCAGGTCTCCAGCCTGCCGGCCTGTCCTGCCAGCTCAAACTTGCCGGCCCCGGTCATCACCTGAGCCATCTCCTTAATATCTACTCCATATCTATCCAGCCAGCCAGCCAGCCAGCCACCCCCCTAATCTCCCTCTCCCTCATCTCTCTTGCTCTCCTTCTACCGTCCATCTACGTTTCTATCTATGCATCTATTTCTGTGTCTCTGTCCCTCTGCACATCTGCCCTCTTTCTCCCTTAGTTCTGTTTCTCTGCGGAGCCCTGACCGACACAGCAGTGCACAAGGCCTGGCTGCTGGCTCTGCTCCCGTCCTTGCTCTCAGCCTCACTACTGCCAGAGCCAGGATGCAAACAGAGGGGGCTCCTGAGCCCAGGGATGCGTCTGAGGATGCCCCTCCCCGAAGTTTCTACCCCAAATGGCCTTGGCAGGTGTTCCTACCTGGGCCAGGGGTCCAGCACAGGTGTCTTCTCGTTTCCCTCTTTCAAGGACCCTGTGGCTCCACAGCACAGCGCCCAGCATGTCTGTCCTCTGTGGTCGTTCGTGGGGAGAACAGGCTCACTTTCTCCGGATGGCTATTGTATTTGGCTTGGCTAGGACCAGGATGGAGGGATTGCATGGCACGTAAGGCCCTTCAATCAAGCGCCCAAAAACCTTGCCAGCGGCTAATTATGGCACTGGTCTGCACTTCACACCCAATGCTCGCACGCTTCGCACAGGGCCCGGCCGGCCGAGGCAAGGCGGCTACTCCTACTGCTGCTGCTGCTGCTGCTGCCGCCATTTGGTCGACGTGTTAACAAGGTCTCTCAGCGATACGCACAGGACCCTTCAAAGAGGTTTTTCCTGGACCGTCAGACTCTGCTCCTCTTTTTTGACATTGAAACGCGTGTCATTGCTCCAGAACGCTGTTGTCTTCTAGAAACAAACACAGAGGTCATTGTTTACACTGCCAATTAGGAGCCGCGACCGACTGCGACGCACAAAGGCCCGCTTGTGTCCCGCTGGCCGGGGGAAGCGTCTTGGACCTCTGACGTGGGTCTTCGCACAGAGAAGCCTGGGCTTGCCCTTTGTGGGATTCTGAGGAGCTGTTTTCTCTTGCTCAGTGAGCCGGGGAGGGCAGGTCCAAATACCGGTTCCCATGGTCCACTAGGGCTTTCCAAGGGCACATGTCACCTTGGGGCAGCCACTGTCCCCGGGGTCATGCAGCTCTTCCCTGAAGAGTTGCAGAAGGAAGTTGGATTTTGAAGGGGCAGCGGGAAACCGCAGCAGCCAAAGCCTTCCTGGCTCGGTGGCAGAGGGCGGAGGTGCACGCATGCTCCCCGCCAGTGGGGCTCTTCTGCCGCCATCGGGTCGGGCACACGGGGCAACACAGGGCTACCCTGGGCTAAGCACTGGGTGTCCATGAACTTCAGAAAGCTCTGCTAAGTGGCAGGATTGACCCAAAACAACAGGAAACCACTATAGTCTGACTTCTTTCGAGAAAGCCAACCCACTTACTTCATCAGCCTTGAACATGAAGGCTCACAGAACAAAGCTTCTTCCACGTAAATGCAGAGGTGACTAAAATGTGCTCTTCGGGGGTGACTTTCAATCTTGAAACAGGTGGAGGAAAGCAAGGAGACGCTTTTTCCAAAACCTTGGTGACAAACAGTGCTGACCCTCCAAATGTATCCTGGTGTCATCGTGGGCACAGGATGACAGGAAAAGGTCCCAGGCTGAAGGATGTCGACCTGAGATCCTTCTGCATCGTGTGCAGCTGGTAGGAGGTTCGTTGTGTAAATTATGGCAGGTTCATTTGATAAAGCGGTATGGCTGCTATTAAGATGGTGTTTAAAGAGTTGATGGCAATAACATGAAAATTATAATATGAAAACGTTTCTTACTCCTAGACGGAACACGCCCCTCTTCTCCCCTGGGGGCAATCCAAAAACAATTCGTAGAGCATGAACATGTCTACGGGTTTGGAAATTATGCTATAAGTCTGGAAGGAAACACTTTTAAATATTAACATCGGCTCGAGGATTGGGATCATGTGATCTTTTTCTTCCTTCCATCTTTCTATATTTTCTATGGTCTTTTTTTCATAAAGAGCATGTATTATTTTATAGTTGGAAAGAATAAAATAAACAAAAATAAACAAATGAGCGGTTGCTATGGTGAGACAATAGGGTGGGAACTTCATTATCTCGCTCCCCCACCCCCCCACCCCGCTCCGGGATCACATTACACCCACTGGCCGACAACTGGCAGTTGGCACCCTGCCTGGCCCTCTTGGCCAACTCCACGTCACACCAGATGCCAAATTTAGAGGTTTGGCAACTTCTGAATTTTACCAGATTTGGGTTTTTTTTTAACCACTTCTGGCTACATCTATCCCCCGCCAAATCTATGCATCTTGGTTCGTGAGGTTCAACATGGTCGGAGCCCCTGCAAGGAGCAGGTCCCCAGAGCACCTGACACAGTCTCTCTGCAGGAGGACGGGCTCCTTTTGTCAATGTCGGAGTCCCAATTCCATTCCTCGCCAAGGGACACTGCCCCTTGCAGCCTTGCTGTGGATAAGACAGATTTTGTGATAATTCCCAGAGCCACACTGTCCAACACCAGGGCTGCGTTCCAAGAGGTGACCTGGACAGTGAGTCAACATAGGGTGCCTCCCCAAGCTTCCTCCCCTGGATCTAAGGGCAGGACCGGTCCCCAGTAGGAGGGAGCAGGTCCCAGAATATTGGACACACTGCGACAGGCTCCAGGTAAACCTGCCCTGTTCCCACCGCGTCAGCCGACTGAAATCTGTGGTCCGAGCAACTACAATAAGCACGTGGGTGTCTCTCTGGCCTTGCTTCTCTAACTGCTCCCCTGTGGGTTTTAGCGAGGATTGCGGCCGAATGTCTGAGGCCAGAATCGTTTCCGTGACCTAAACTGCCAAGACAAACCTGCTTCTGTCCCCCACGCTGACTTCCCCACCTTCACGGACAGGGAACCCCGGCTCAGAAGGCCTGTCCCTCCCTTGTTCCCCCGAAGCTCAACCACTCCTTAGTTCCAATGCCATCTGTCTGTGACACCTCCTCTGACACCCACGGGCAGAGGTAAACCAATAAAACCTGGCACGGAGAACCATTCCTTCATCTGGCAAATATTTATGGTGTACCTGTTAACGTGCCCTGCACTGGGGATACTGCAGGGAACCGGTCAGACGTGATTCTGCTCGTGTGGAAATGGTTGGACACTGAATAAAACAGCCAAAGGGAAACCAGGGGGGGATCCAGCCCCACTGTTGGGGCACAGCAGGCATCTAAGCTTAACACCATGCCATTTGGGATAACAAAGTGAGGAATTATCTTGGTTGAAACCAGGTCAAGAATCCCTTGGGCTGAATATAACAACAGACTGGATGTGGTTGGCCATTTGCTCACTCAAACACTATTACAGACGAACTACCATCTGACTGGTAACCAGCCCCCCTCAAGTCTTCCTACTTCTGCCCCTGGCACTACTGTTCTCCCACTCGCCCGAGCCCGTCACCTGAGTCACTCTGACCCCTCCAGTCTCCTGCTTCAATGAGTGGCCAAGTTCATGCCTTTCTCTGAAATGCTTCCAATTCTTTCATCGCGGCCACCACCCTATTTATTTTACCTGATCAACATCTGCCTTCCCTTCCTTTCACAAACGGTCATTAAACGCCCACCGCATGCCAGGCACCGTGCTGACCCTGGGGCAGAGCAGTGAGCAAGGAACACGCATGCTCTGCTCTGGTGGAAAGCGTAATCTAGGTGGGGGTGGGGGTCAAGCATTGACAAGCAACTGAGGGCACGCGAGTGCAGATGAGAAAGCTGATTGGATAACGAGTGGTCGAGTGAATGACTGGGTGCTTGGACCGTCATGGTCCCCGCCCCATCCACCCTGCAGCGGTTCTGCCTGGTCATGTCACACCGTGCCTAAAACTCTCAGTGGCTCCCACACCAGGCAGTTCTACTTCCCTCGCCTACTGGCGCCGCATGCCCTCGTGTCAACCTACCTTTCTAGCTGTGTTTCCTCCTAACCCTCTGGGGCACTCTCCACACTGCTCTGTTGCTACGGTTGGTTCGCCGGCCTAGAAGACTCACCTCCAATTCTGCGTGCACATCGGAGGGAGGGGAAAGGTGTGCCATGGTGGGACTTGGTACACGAGAACCAAATCCTCAGCTTCTGAAGTAGGAAGTCAGGTTAAAAGAGAAAAATCAAGAAGAAGAATAAGCATACTCTTCTTAGAACTATGACGGCTGACAGCTAAAGGACTTGAAAATGGTGCTTCTGGGGGAGAAATCGCGAGCGAGGAGGGACGGAACGTGAGACTGGTTTTTTTCCGTTTGTTTTCAGACTAGTACTGTGTAATTGCCTTTTAAACTATATACATGGGTTAGATTTGTATTGCTTTGAATGCCTACATTCAGCAAGATAAAAATTTAAATAAGAAGTAAAAATATTAAATGAAGTAACATGTATAAAGTGTACAGTGGAATGTCTGGCGTGTTAATAAGCAAAGAAAAAAAGGTTCACAATTCTTCTGTCTTTTCGATGAACATTGGGTCATGTGGCACTTCCTACGAATGTCCCCGCCTTCATCATTTCCTAACTGATTAAGAGGCATCTTCCAAGGAGCATTTTTCTCCGAAGTCCCTGGTGAAAGACTTCACTAACGCGTGTTAGGGCAGTGGTAGCTGGCGGAACAAACTCCCAAGCTCTTCGGGGCTTCACCTAATGCATTTCCACTCACCCGGCATTCCTGGTATGTCGGAGATTTCTCTCCTCTTGACGCTTCAGGAATATAGGCCCTTTTCATTGTGCGGCTCCTCCCTCGCCTGGTGCCCTGAGTCCCCTGCAACCAGGCAGGAGGAGGAAATGAGAGGAAAAGGTATAAATGCTTCTCAGTTGCCTAGATACGGGAGAGCGGCTCCGCACTCCTGCTCACATCCCATTGGCCAAAACCAGTCATGTGGCTCCACCTGGGTGAGAAGCGGGTACTGGGAAATGTAGTCTTTGCTGGGCAGCCTCTTCTCAGTGAAAACCAACAACGTGGAAGGGCTTTTTGGGTGGAGGCATCTCTGCCACATTCACAACCAATGGAACCACATCCAAACTCTTGGCTTAGCCCAATGGCTCACTTACTTGTCCAAAGTCTGTGCCGTTCCTACCTCCCAACAGGAACCTTCTGTCGTCCCAGCCACCGGATCTTGCGGCCCTCTCCACCTCGTGGTTCTGTACATTGCCTGGGGCACATCCTGTTCATTCATCTAAATACAGTGGGATTTTCAAATATAAAACCTGTCTTCTCCCTGAAGACGGTTTTGTTTCCATAGCTGCCAGAGCCACTGAAACGGAATTTAGGAGTCATGCCGTCTGACAGTTGGAGGGGCCTTAGTATTATGGTCCAATCCCATTGACATAAGAGAAGGAAAATGAGGCCCCAAAAGGCGAAGGGAATCCCCAAAACATGGCATTCACAGAAGACCTGTTTCCTCTTCATGCCAAGAGTTCAGCAGGAACCTCAAAGGCAACGACAGGTCAGGATCAGCATTTTGCTGAGCGGTGGATTTGAATGGGATGTGCTGGGAAGAAGCCTCACTGGTCTCTGGGCATTTGCACCTCCGTGTGGATTCGTTGTCCTGGGAGCCAGTCTCCAAGATGGCCCCATGAGCTCCATGCCCTGCTCAGTCCCCTCCCGCGCTCAGCAGGGGTGGGTCTGTACAGCGGAAGGGACAGACACTGGAGCCTCCTGCAAACAGCCATGAGAGGGAGCTTGGAGCAGATGCCCCAGCCCCAGGCAAATCTCCAGCTACCACGGGCCCAATCTGCTGCTTGGCCGCAACCTCATGAAAGACCCCAGGCCAGGACCACCCGTCTAGGCTGCTCCCAGGGTCCTCATTCTCAGAAACTGTGTGATGTAACACATTTGCTGTTTTAAGCTGCTAAATTTGGGGATAGTCTGTTACTCAGCAACAGATCATTAACACAGACGTTTTTGTGTTCTTTCTGTTTTTTTAAGGTCAAAACAAAAACCTTCTTTTTATTATTAAGTATATTTCATTGATTGCGCTACATTTTTGTTTTCTACTTGCAATCAAGTATGCATTTAGGTTTACCTGGGTTGGGGAGTAAATTGAAAGTATTAAAGCTTTTAAAAAACATTTGGTTTCTGCAAAGGTCTCAGGGAATGTCTGTTGTAAATGTCAGACATTCTGGTATTTCTTCTGTGTTGTCCTAAGTCCTCAAATAATGGGTAAACTACGAAGGAAAAGAAAAAGATAAAGGGGAAGGAAGAGAAAGAGGAAGGAAGGAAAGTAGGAAGGAAGGAGGGAGGGAAGGAAGACAGGGAGGGGAGAAGGGAGGGAGGTCTGTCAGGTCCTGGTGGCGCCTCCCCTAACCCACCCTTCCTGTGTGATATCTGGATCTCATCCCGCATAGCACTTTGACATTAACTTTCTTATGACATTTATCACAGTGTATCTTAATTCTTCATTAACTCAACAAGGACGTATTTATTGAGCACTCAGAGCACCCCTGCTCTGCGGATGTGAGATACATCAGTGAACAAAACCCAAGGAACCTTGCTCCAGTAGAGCTTACACACTAATCGGGGAGACGAAAAACAATAACCACAATAAAAAACAAATCATACATCAAAAAAGGCGATCGATGCTGTAGAAAGATGAAAAAGCAGACCAGGGAGGTGAAATTGCTTATGTCCTTATCATGTCTCTTCTTTCAGGGGCTCAGGGTGGCCGGCGAGCCTGCAATGTCTGCAGTGCTTTGCCTTTGCTAGATGCCTGCAAATATTTGCTGAATTCACGCAAGAATGAAGGAGCTAGCCCCAGGATCGGGAGTTCATTCAGATGGCAAATCCAAGAGTTACTGATCATCAGATCAATGAGCAGATTTGAGCCATAGAGAAGCTCGGCTGGGGAAGGGCCCGTGAAGGACCCTCCTTCCTTCGCCCCCCTCGGTGAAACTCTGCCACCTGAATCACCTGCCTCCTCCCTGCTCCACCGGATTGCCAGCTTGGCAGAGCTGGATCAAAGCAGCAGTGCCCCAAAGCTGTCTGCCCAGTATCCCAGGACCCCGCTAAATGAGGCTGTTGGAAATACCTGAGCCCCTGGACAGGTGACATGCTCCTTATGTCTTCATCAGTCCTCTTACCGTGGGTACCCAGATGATGTGGCACAGATCTTCACCCCGTCTGGTAGGAAAGAAAGGGCCATGGAGTGCCCACACCTGCTGACCAAGGCTCACCTCCAAGACATCCACAGCCTCACGTTCCGGTTCAGACCCTGAGGAGCCAAGGCAAGTAGAACGTTTAGCTCCGTGGCCCTGCGTAGTTTGGGGGTTGGCATGTGTTTCAATAGCAGGCAAAAACACAAGGGGCATGTTTTCCTATTAGATTTAATACACCTCAGACAAGAAATGTAAAAAAGCAACACTATTAATATAGAATAAAACAATAATTTGCATTCAAATAGCTATTGAGTTCCAAAAGATTTAGAAACAGAAGTTTAGACCTGAAGGAATTTAGGCCGCTTACAACATCATCAAAAAAAATAAAAGGTAGTAATGTCCTCCATTTTTCGTAAACCTCCCCCCACCTCTCCCTCTCCCTCCCCCCCCCCCCCCACACACATACACACACACACACACACAACCCACCCCGCAGACTTTCTGCCTCTGCATTTATCTCCGTGCCTCTCTGGTCTCAGTAACAGGAGTGACCCCTCACAGCCGCTGGACACAGAGCGCCCCCAGCCCCATCTGCCCAAAGGCCTGTCCTCCTCCACACTCGACCCCTCCAGAGTCTTCCTCATTGGTGTGTCCTCTTTACTGACTGGCTCTTTCTTCTCAGCATATTAACACGCTCATGTCTTTCCGTCTAGAAAAGCAAAACAAAACAAGGCAAAACCACTTTCTCGGTCTCACATTTCTCTCTAGTCACGCCCCACCCCCTCCCTTTCATGGCTGAATTGGTTCCCTGTGGCTGCAGTAAGAAACTACCACACGGTGGGCAGCTTACACAACAGACATTTACTGCTTCCCAGTCTGGAGGCCAGAAGTCCGAGATCAAGGTGACGGCAGGGTAGGCTCCTTCTGCGGCTGGGAGGAAAATCTGTCCTCCAGCTTTTCCTGGTTGTTGGCAATCTTTGGGGTGCCTTGGCTTGTAGATGCATCACCCCAATCTCTGCCTTCATCTTCATGTGGCCTTCTCCCGCTGGGCACGTCTGTGTCCAAATTTCCCCTTTTATAAGGAAGTACACTAGTCATACTGGAGCAGGGCCCACCCTAGTGACCTCACCTTAACTTCACTGTCTGCCAAGTCAAGTTTCCAAATAAGGTACATTCTGAGGTGCTGGGGGTCAGGACAATAGAAAATATTCGGGGGAGGCACAATTCATAACAACCGCCAAACTTTAAAAAAGAGACATGTGGTCCCTCCCTATGCCTACTCCCCATCTTCGTTCCCTGCTTCCCCCAGGTCCCCCACCCCCAGGCCCCTGCACTGCCCTCGTTGAGGACTAAAAGGCCTTGTGGTAGCCCAGTTTGGTGGACCTTACTATCATGCTATTCCTTAACCTCCTTCCCTTTTGGCCTCTCCACCGCTGGGCGTCCCCTGGGATTCCACAACACCTTCTCAGGTTCCTGCAGGGCTTTCTCCTCCTCTTCCTCGGTGTGCCTCAGGCTCAGTCCTCAGTCTTCTTCTCTCCCTCCTAGCCCATACCTACGCCCCTGCCTTCAAGGTCCACCCCCATGCAGACCATCCCTGATAGATTTCTCGGGCAGATATCTCTCCTGACTTCCAGATCTGACTATCACCACTGTCTGTTCCCCTGGTGTGTCCAACTCCAAATGCACTCAACCAGACTCACCCCTTCTCCCTCCAGATCCTGCCCAAGGCCGCTGGTAAACCTCTGCCTCCTGTAGCCCCTGCTCACCGCCCATATACCTCTCCCTGAGCCAGACAACTGGGCGCCATCCCACTCCGTCTTCCATAGCATGTCATCAGTCCCCACGTCCCCTGGAGTTAAAGTTATTTTCCAAACAGACCCTCTCCATTTGACCTCTTCTACCACACTTGTCACTTCCACAGTTCTCATTTCTTGGCTGTTTGACTTTGTAAGCCAAGTCACACCTGTGCCATCACCTCCTGTCCCCCTTCCGCCCCCCACCTCTGCCTTACCTCCTTCTCTGTGTCATCCTTTGCACTGTTCCCAGACAGGTCCCTTGGGCAGTCAAGGTTTAGGTCAAGGGCTCTGCATGGCCCTCATGATAAAGAACGAGCTCTGTAACGTGATGGGAGCCGCGGCTTCTGTAATCCGGCCCTGCTTACTCTCCCATTCCTGCCCCTCCCCTCCTTGCACCAGAGCTGTTCCAACTGGATGGATACTTTGAGGCCCCTGAAAGTGTGTGCTGCTCTCTCATTCACACTGGCTGTTCCTCTTGTCCCCCCTTGCATCCTTCAAGACTCAGAGAGGTCAACCCCCGCCCTCTTCAACACTGAGTATGTACTGTAACCATAGGTCTCATCCATGGCCTCTGTATTTTATCTCCAGCACCTAGTCCACTACCTGGCACATAATACAGGTTCAATAATTGTTCCATGAGAATCTCTAACCCAATGCAGAGTCCACAGGAGAAGCCTAAGGTCCAGAATATTGCCAAGGGTCTAAGGGCCAGTGAGTGGTAGAGTCGAAATTCAGCCTGGCCCGTACTTGAAGGTTCTTGTCAAATATTGCAGCTTCTCAGGCCTCACCCTGGACCTGGATCAATGGGTATTTTGAACAAGCTACCTTGGTGATTCTTATGAACAGTCTGAGAACCAGTGGCCTATGCCTTTATGCCTGTCTGAAAGGCCTTTTCAGTTTATCACATTTGTAAAGGTCCAGTCAGTTGCTATCTATGGGTGACAAGCAAGGAAACAGGCCCAGATCCATTACATTTTCATAGAAAAGCAATCTTTTGTTTCAGTCTTGAAGCTTTTCCTTTTAGAGTCCACCATTAGGATGCAAATTCTACTGGCAGAATCAACAGACATAGAAGGAGGGAAGTGGGGTTTGAGGAAGCAAAGCAGATCGGTAGGAAGTGGCTGGGATTGTGGGGGGTGAGGGGGAGTGTTGCTGGCAGAACCCTTAGGAAAGGTGCCCTTTATTCTTGCTTTATTTTCAAATCTTGGTGTGCGTCAGAATTACCTCCTGGGCTTGTTAAGAGGAACACTCCCAGATCTGGCAGTAGGGGCCCAACTAGCTGCGTTTCTAATAGCTCCCAGGGAGCACACTTTGAGAACCACTGAGCTAATTCAAGGTCTGTACCCAATGCAATGACCTATTAGTCTGTGGCACCCATGGAGATAGGGTTGTGAACACCCTGTCTTTCTGGGCAAACCAGCCATGGGCCTTGTCACACCAGACCTTTGAAGACAACATTGGAGAGTGGGTTGTGAATCTGACCCCAGAAGGCTTACAATAGGGCAGTAGAAAGGAGCGCACGGGGCTCCTGGGACCCTTGAAGGCGAATGAGAGTGGATGTTTGTTGTGTCTCTTTCACCCACAGACGTTTCAAAGCATGGCACTTGCGGTAACAAAATTTGTATTGCGGAAGCAGTGTGTCATTATCTGTTTCCTTCGAGATAGGGACACGTAGACAGGAATGGCCTCCTCCAACACCAACAACTTTCAAGTACCATCGCTGAGCCTCTACCACACCAAGGTGCTGGCCTGCTTCCACGACTCTTCATAAAAATGGAGACAATTCTTGTGACTTGAACCGAAAGTTAAAAAGGGACTTTTAAATTCCATGTCGCTCCAGACCTTACCTGAGATTAATGAGTAGTGTACATGGAAGAGGAGCGCCGGGGTTCAGCCCGGACGTCCATTTGCATGGTGGGGGCGGGTGTTCGCGCTCTGGGGAAAAGGATGTCCCCCAGGGGGCCGGTTTCAAAGCAAGGCTTGTTTGGCTCGCAGTAGGGCGCTCCCCCGGGAGCGGCGGCGCGCACACAGGCCGGCTGGGAGGCGCGCGGCTAGCAGGATGCTCCCGGCCCGGCCGGCGCGTGTACGTGTGTTCGCACTGTGGGGAGATGCAGGGCGTGTGCACGGCACGGGCGGGACGCGCGCCACTACGGGCACCGGGTGAAAATTCCGCACAAAACCCAGGCTCCTGTGCCACGGCGCGCTAGCCTGGGGAACCTAGCGGACGCGCAGGACCGTATCCACGTCCCATGGTTCAGCGCGCTAACACTGAGCCGCTGCACCAAAAGACTGGGAAGGAAGCTGCACGACTCTCCATAGACCCCGGGACCACACGCGCCCGGGCAAGCAGAGCGCGCACCCAATCACTCGCACCCCCCGCGCGCTCCCCCAGCGATCTAGGGAACCACCGCACGGGCGGGTATTAACGGGGAAGGAGGAGGCGTGGCCCGCCCGAGGCCAGCCAATGAGCCGTGGAGGGGCGCGGGGGGCGGGGCTGAGGCATGGAGCGCCTATTGGCCAGCTGGCCTCCGGTATGCAGATGTCGTGGAGTCACGTGCCAGGGGCCGGGACGACTTCCTGTTGGAGGCCAACGCGGGGCGGGGAAGGGGGCGCGAGCGCCCCGTCTGGCTGGAGCTGGGGGAGGGGGGTTCTTGTCAGTTAGAGCAACAAGATGGCCGCGGTGGCAGCTCCGCACCTCAGCGCGACGGCCTCGGGAGCCGCAGCCACCGCCGCCGGCCCCGCTGCTCCGCAGCCCTGAGCACCACCCCGGCCACCCCCGCCGCCCCTGACAGGGCCCTCCGCGCCACCGCCGCGCTCCTGCCGCCGCCGCGGGCCAGCCCGAGCCGGAGGCGGACGGAGCGCAGCCGGCCGAGCACCGAGCTCCGAGCCCCGCCGCTGCCTGGGATCCCGGGCCGCACCGGAGCCACAGTCCTGCCCGCGGGAGTGAGGAGGAGGGCGCATCGCGGCGTCGCCGGGGCCGGACCTGGACCTGCCGGGACGCGCCACCGCCCACCCGCCCGCGCCGCCGCCGCCGCCGCCACCGCCCGCGCCGGGACCTGAGCCCGCGGCGCCGGCGCTGAGCGGGCCCCCGCCGCCCGAGCGCCCCGCAGGCCTCAGGGCGGCCGCCTGGGTTGTTGTCGCCACCGCCGCCAGGCCCGCGCCGCTGGAGCCCAGCCGAGGAGCCGTCGCTGCCGCCGGGGACGGAGCCCAGGTGAGTGCGGGCCAGGCTCCGAAGAGCCGCAGCTGACCGAGCTGGCGGCGTCGCCTTTGTTCGGCCGGGCCCGGAGCGCGAGGGGTCGCAGGTCCCGGCGGGAAGGGGTGCGCAGCGCGGGGTGGCGGGAGGCGCTGCCTGCGGCGCGGTGTCGTGCGCGCGCGTGTGCGCGCGCAGGGAGAGGTTCCCTGGGCCCGGTGTGCGGGGAACCTGGTGGGATCGCGACGGTGACACATCAGTTGTGGTGTTTTTAAACTGATGCTCTTGATGGAAGCGGGCTCTCCCCAAACGGTCACCCACGGGTTTTGCATTTGTGATGGCATGCAGAAACCCGAATGTTTTCGGGGTAGGGCCTCCGCGCCGTTGTTCAAGGGAAGAGCTGCCCCGGGGCGTGCTCTGGTGGAGGGTGGCCGGGCCTCGGCCTGGTGCGGGCCTGGAGTTAGGTGGGCTGCTAGCGGCGTCTCAGGCTGTGGAGCGATGCGCACGAGGAGGGGAGCCGCGCCACATCACAGCTGCCCTGCTATCGGATCGCGTAACCCGAGCGCCTCCGCGCCACCTCGGCACCACCTCGGCACCTTTACCTTGCGGATGAGATTTAGTTAACTGATTCGTAGCTATCAAAATGTGCAGATGTGAATTTAGGGGCTCCCTGCGCGGCAACCGGGCGGGGAAACCGCTCGCTTGCAGCTTGCGCGGAGCGTGGGGAGTCTCACCAAAGATGCAGGATCGCTGCCTCCTAGTCGCGGGCGGGGGAGGAGCCGCAGATCCGGCTGCACCTATTGCGGTTTAAGGCACTCGGAGGCATCCGTGATTCTGCACGAAGTGAGTGCGTTGCCTCGAACCTTTGCCTCTGCCGGAGTGAACCTCCATTTGGTGTGCTCGGTTATTTCTCGGCATGAACTGCAGATTGTGAACTCAAAATGGTGCTCTGTAGAGGTCCGGCTCAGGCGTCCTGAAGGAGTTGCGAGTTGGAGGCGGCTGGCTGGTTTAATCCATTGTGTAGCCGAGGTTCGGGTTTTCTCCTGTGTCCGGCATTCAGGGCGACGTGCTTCGGCGGTGTAGGTGGTCAGCGCAGGGTGATCGCTGCGTGGAGGCTGCTACGTCTCTAACCATAATTTGACCCTGCACCAGGCTTATTTTGGGCGAATTATTTACTGCATTCAGGATTGAGTGGCTGTGGGGATGGTGGAGGCACTGGAAACGTAGCTTGAGCGATCTCAGAGGACAGTGTTGGCCGGTTTGAACTGGGTGGGGGTGCTGACCAGGACGTGCACAGATCCCCGACTTCCTTCGGTGCTGCGGGGAGGATGAAGGGTAAAGCCGAGCCCAGGCCGGGTGAACTTGCTTGGCAGAGGGCACCTTGAAGGAATGTGCATCATTTCAGAACCACGCAGGTGGTGAAGGTCTTTGAACACCTTTCAGCGCGGCACCCCTGTAATGCTTTTGTGGGGGAAAATGATGCAAAATGAGGTTTTCAAAATGACCAACCCAGGTGTAGTATCCAAATTAGTTTCGTTGTTGCTGTTTTCAGAAGACAATAGCTTGATAAATGGGTACTTTGCTTACCTATGCTGGAAGTTTGTTTCCTACAGAGAGTTCTTCATATGTATATTTTCATAAGAAAAGAGGTTCTTAAAATCTGTTTTCCTTTCACAAGTTGGGTAATGAGAAATCGATAGCTTAGAAAGTGGTAATAGTAAAATTATTGGTTAATGTAAATTGTACTTACGGTGACACAGGCATTCCTTCAAGTTAGCACTTCCTTAACCAGCAGAGTGGGTCCATCCGCATTCCAGGTGTGACTTAAGTCCCTGAGGGTGTCCTTATGGGGAGATGGTTTCAGGAGCCTGAGTCGAAGTCTTCCTGTCCAAGTCCAGGCCTTATGGGCCAGTGCCTCGGTTTTACTGTTGAGCCACAAAACCAAGTTCGGTTGACCCCAGGCTGTCTAAGGCTTAATCCCATTTCATTTGGAATCTGGCTCTTAAATATTTTAGTAGTAACCTGGGGTATGTGCAAATGTTGATTTTAGGTTTGCCTCCGTACAGTGTTTATTATTGTTCTCTTTTAAGGGGCGCACACTTAGCACTGTCACCGAGATTTGTCTGTAACACGGTTGTGTTTGGTTGGCCTAGGAACTTTGGAACAAGGAGTTGCACTAGAGGGCTGGTTATGAAGGAACCTGGGGGATCTGTTTCTTCTGACTCTCAGTGACTGAAAAATAAGTCATGGAGGGACATAGGAAACTTTAAGTGACAGCATTTCTCACCGCCACCACCTTTTTGTTAAGCAGCTGGCTTTACAGAGATAAATTTGTGCGTTTCCCGATGCTGTCATCTGGCTCACTTCCAAAACCCATCTGCAGGAGGAGGAGAGGAGGTCAGGACTGGAGCGGGCAGTTTTTCCTCGCTGTAGGGACCTCTGGGTTGAAAAGACAGGGAAGCTAAATCCCCTGCAGCGCCTGCGGCAGCGAGGCCTGAGTGTCAGCTTACTCTCGCAGCACTCAAGGAAGTGATGCCAGTTTTTTAAATTGTTTTTAAAGATGACTAGTGGAAGTAAGTCTTTTACCCATGATTTGGTTTGAGTATATAGTGTGTTTTGGCATCGTGTAACAACTTAGCATTTTAAGGGCGAAGAGCCGATTTAGAGACTATTTATGGCCCTTTTTGGCCTTCCCCAGTAGGAATTACATCTGAGGGACTGCCTGCTTATATCAGGGTTTATTGTCTAAAGGTGACATGTGAGAAGATTTTATAAGAAGGAAAATGGATTGGCTGTGAAGTCTGAGGCTGTTCCACCTATCAGAACAGCATATGAAATAATTAAGATTTGGAGATGGAGCAACTCAAGACTACTTAGCCGGAGTAACTGAAGCCGGTGGGAACAGCAGGAGAAATGGAGAACCAGGGCCCGGGCCGGGCGGCCTGGCTGAGGGCGGGGCGGGGGGCTGAGCAGAGGCACCCAACTTCTCAGTGGGTGGGGCGGAGCCAGGTAACTGGCTTTGTTTTATTTTGTTTTCTTTAATTGCAGTTGTTTTGGCTTCTTACTCATGATTTTGAGACAATCAAATGGGTTTTTAACCTTTCATTCCAGCTTTACTTCAGGCGGCCTTCTGATGGTTTAGAAGTCATTTGAGGGCGTGTTGGTGCCGTGTTCTATTTTCTATGATCACTGATTTCACAGTGAAGGTGACTGAATTTTATTTGCTTATTAATTAAGACACTTAATACCTTAATAATTTTGTGTGAGAATGTCATAGATTTAAGTAGGCAGAACAACATCAAATGAGAGCTAACCTTTTTTTAAGGCAGATTTCAGATTTTCTGTAAGTCAGTCTAAACATGATTACCTAAAATTTTACAAATTAAATAATTTCTTAGTCACGAGGAGAGCATTCTTTACTTTGCAACATAATATACACTAAGCTTTCTTTAAATAGACTTTAATGCAATAAAGATGTTCTCATAAACATTCAGCTTATACACAACTTTTCAAGAATATAGTTACTGAAAAATATAAGTTACTTCTTGTCAGAAATAGCTATATAACCTTGTGTAGCGATTGTGTGCCTGGCATTGAAACCAAGAAATACATAATCCTTGCCTAGTGAACTTGTCTGAATAAGTCGATTGATAGACTCCTGTAAGTTTTCTGTTGTGCATATCCTGCATTTGAACTGTAACTTACTTAATGAGAAGTAACAGATGTAGTTTTCAACTCTCCGACTGGGATGTGACCGGCTTTCACATGTTAAAACCGTGGTGAAAATTCCTACCCTTTGTGCCGTTTGGGGAGTTTGACTAAACATGAATTCTCTTCTTGACCACTGATGCTCCCAGAGGGCGAGGAAGCCATCGCAGTGATGGAGGGCGTTTGCTGAGAGTGTGCTCTCCCCTCGCTCTCAGACGGACGACCACAGAGCTGCGTGCAGAGCGGCGGTCTGGGCGTGCGGCCACGCGGCTGCGCTGTGCGCGCAGAGAGCTGTTCGGCCTCCTGAGCTCCAGGGCTGCAGACCACGCAGAGGGAACGGCCTTGGGGAAGCAGCCTCCACTGCTGTCTGAACTCTTCACTGTCTGTGTTCGCGCTCGGAGTCCCAGCAGTGCGGCGGGGTTTCGGTTTTCTAAGATTCGGTGGTGATTAAGGCTGGGCAAGAACGTGGCTTCTGATGTGCCTCTTCCAGGCCAGTGGGTTTAAATATTTGCTCTCAGAAATGTGGGGTGGTCAGCTGTCTGTCACGCAGTCTCCCTCCTTACGTGCCTCTTGTCAAGACACTCCTGTTGGAGAGTGACATGCCCGACCACGGGCCACAGGGCCACGGCACACAGGGCCCAGTCATCTGGGATCTCTCTCCCAGGTGGACTGGTTTGATGTGGCTGGTTCCCATTTTACTTTTTCCTAAACCTTTTCTGGCACCAAGACATTTTTAATTTTTTTGTACAAAAATATGAAAATGAAAGAATGTGTAAATATGTCCACTCATTATTTAAGGGTACAGCATTTTCTGTGACCAACACCTGTTTGTATAAACCAAGATGATCCCCTGTGATCCCTGGACAGGCCTTTTTTCTTTAGAGACTCTTTCCCTTCGTTAGGACGTTTTAGAAACTAGTGCTATGTCGCGTCTTCACAGCCTCTTCCTCTGAAGGCAAGAACCGCAGGCCTACAGCACCAGTGTCGGTCAGCTCCCTCTCGGCAGGGGGGCCTGGCCAGTGCCAAATGCAGAGGGGTGCCAAGGCAGCTGCGGGGGGGGGGGGGGCGGCGGGCTCTGTCCTGCGTGCGCAGTCCAGCTGGTGGAGAAGGGGGTCTCTTACCACCGAAGTCAGTTGCTCGTGTTGAACCTGGCAATGGTACTGTTTGCTTTTTAGTCCCAAAGATCATTTCTTTTTAATTACTCTTTTGATAAGCGGGGGAATCTCAGTTAAAATAGCAGTCGGGAATTAAAGAAAGATCCGGAATTGGGAATTGCAGCATGGGGGCTACTCTTCGCCTCTCAGCCGCTGGTGCTGTGAAAGGTGTTCATGGCAGGCAGATAGGTCAGAGCTGGGGTGGGGGCGTCGAGCTCATGGAGTTTCTGCTTTGGCTACGTCATCGAGCTTCCTGACCCATAGAGGAAATGTAAAACACTGAGCTGAGGGAAGGTGCGCGGGAAGGGGGTTGAATTGGCTCTTCTTCAGGAGGCTGCTGTTTTAAAGGGGGCTTCCCTGGGTAGGGGCTGCGGGGAGGGAGGCGATCGGTGGCTGTATGGGAGCAAGGACATTTGAGTCACTGGGACAGGTGAGAGGGCAGTGTGGGTCAGGAGTAGTTAGAAAGCATCCTCGCAGGGAACCAGCGCTCCGCTTAAAAAACAGCCCTCCACTAGGCTCAGCTGATCTGTGAGCACGTGCCCTGTGGTAGGGCACCAAGGTCGGGGGTTGGGGGGCTTGTCTTCTCCAACCCTCGCAGCACTCCCGGAGAACTGCGCCTTTGTTATTATTAGTTCCATTGTACAGACGGGACGGAGGGCGGGCCAGGAGAGTCACTTCGCAAGGTCCTACGGCGAGGCCAGAAGTTAAACTCAGACAGTGCACTTCAGAGTCCTTCCGCGTGGGTAAACAGCTGCTTACCTTGGATTATTTGAGTAACTTTTATGTTTCTTCTTTTTCATTTATTGATTTGAGAGAGAGGGAGGGAAAAGAGGCAGGGGAGAGAGAGAGACACACACACTCTCTCTCTCTCTCTCTGTCTCTCTTCAGTGATGCGTTCATTGGTTGATTCTTCCCTGTGCCCTGACTGGGGATCGAACTGCAACCTTGGTGTATGGGGACGATACTCTGACTGACTGAGCTGCCTGGCCAGGGCTTGACTAGCTTTTAAGTTAGTCTTTCTTTCTCTGGTTTGTGTCATGCCCATCCATCTGCTAACAGGAGCAGACCGCTTTCTGGAACCTACTATTACCTGTTTCTCAATCACAAGTCCCAAGGTAGGGACTGTTGTGGTGCTCACTTTCTGGGTGGGAAAGCTAGGCTAGTGGAGGTTGGATGATTGGCCCAAAGTCAAAGCCTTAGTAAGTGTGTTTAGACCCTCTGCTGCCGGAGCCCGAGTCTGTACCCACCCCCCGGCCGCCTTCTGAAGCCCAGGCCTGGTCACTTCATTCCTTCCTTTCCTGCCCAGAAACTTAACACCTCTGTGCCG
Source organism: Macrotus californicus (assembly GCA_007922815.1). Classification (NCBI taxonomy): domain Eukaryota; kingdom Metazoa; phylum Chordata; class Mammalia; order Chiroptera; family Phyllostomidae; genus Macrotus; species Macrotus californicus. The sequence continues at coordinate 581,788 of VMDR010000030.1, forward strand.
TGGCCTCAGTGGAGGGGCTCGACCTCTGCCCTCCCAGAGTTGTCCTGCTAGTGAGGGGGTGGCACCAAACGGGAACAAGACGATGAGGATGACAGTGTGGTAGCAGTTAAGGGGTGTGAGTCTTCCAGAGGTACCAACATCTGTAGTGATGTAGCCATAGGAACCGTGCACCCTGACCCCCTCTTGAAGACATATGTTGATTGATATATTGGGTTCTTGGAGAAGCTCAGCAGCAGGAGAGCTGTGTATATGACCTTGATTAGCCCCGTCTTCCCCAAACGTGTGTGACTACCACACATCACTCTCCCTCACGCCATCTCATGGTTCAGTGGGACGGACTTCAGGAGTGTGGAGAGGGCGGGCCTGCTCCCCTCTAAGAGGGAGGGGACGGATGGTCGCAGTGGTCCGTGAGACTGCATGTCAGCGGTCCCGGAGGGTTGGTTGGGAGGGATATTCTGCAAGGAGACAAACAGGCAGGCCATGTTTAAGGGACATTTTGGAAAGTGACAAAGCAGCGTGGACTCAGTATTTTTATTCAGTAAGTGACATTGAGGTCTAGCTGGAAGGTAAGGTTTGTGCTGGCAGTAAGGTTGAGGAGGGGCTTTGTGGGCAGACCCTTCTTCCTGACTGGTGAGGAGCTGTTGGTGGTAGTTGATGGGCATGCCGTAAACTCAGAGATAGATCAGAAACTTCCATCGAGCTGAGATGGGGCAGGCGGCCAGAGGGGAGATCGGAAGTGTGAAAACCGTGGCGATTGCCGCTGTCTGTGGGGTGCTCGCTGCAAACTCGGACACGCATCGCGGCCGGGTCGGCCCGGAAAGGTGCGGGGGTGACCCGACAGGCACAAGGCACAGGACGACAGGCATGGGCTGTGCAGGAGGGCGTTCTCAGAGTCCAGGCCTGTCGCACTCGCTCTTCCTGGGACGTGCTGGAGCGGCTCAGCAAAATAAAGATGCTAACCCTGAAATGTTCGGTTCTATACGTGCAGTGAGCCCACGGGTTTATTTGTTTGTATTATTTTTTTGTGGACCAGCAGAGATCTTTAGACTCCTTCCCTCCTACCTTCTCCCATTATTGTTTTTATGCTTACATTTTTTTTTAAAGATTTTATTTATTTATTTTCAGAGAGGGGAAGGGAAGGAGAAAGAGAAGGAGAGAAACATCGATTGGTTGCCTCTCACGAGCCCCCAGCTGGGGACCCGGCCCGCAACCCAGGCATGTGCCCCGACTGGGAATCGAACTGGCGACCCTTCGGTTCTGAGGCTGGCGCCCAATCCACTGAGCCACAGCAGCCAGGGCTATGCTTACATTTTAAAGTATATAATGCTTAATGAGATACAGCCATTCTAACATTATCACACCAGAACATACTTAAGAAAATAAAGCCAAACTTATATAGATAAGCCCCGGTTATGTTGGGCAGTCAGACATTTGTCTGAGATGTTTTTACAAGGGCAGACCAGCGCCGGGTCCTTGCAGCAGCCTCGGTGACTGCTGTTTAGAAACCAGACACTTGTGCTACTTCCGGTGTCCCCCGGTGAGTCCTTTGACGGAGAGAGGTGGCCCAGAAGACAGCAGCCTTAGCAGAACTTAGTGCCTGCGGCTCCCGGGCAGAGATTTGACGCACAGCCCGAGTCCAAGTGTATGATGGGCCTCGCAGTGGCAGGGCTGCACTGCTAATGATGGGGACACTGTCAGCGAGATCCAGTTTCTCAGCAGCGTATCTGTCAAGAGTCCTCACCCAGACTTCACGTAACGGTCCCACACATACTGTAACCTTGATGGGCATTCCCGGAGTTTTGATAGAAAAGAGAGAAAACAAATCATCGAGATATTCCGGGAAATATAAAATCAGTTTATAACATAAATATATACCAGTGTTAGCTACTAAAACATTTTAAAGGTTAGATAAATTTAATAGATTCCTTAACCTGATAATAGATTTTTTAACAAAAATTAAAACCAAAAAAATGGACTTTTTAAAAAACTGCTTTAGAGTAGGGTGGGGAAGCTTTACACAGACAAAAATATTTATTTACCACAGTCGGGTGACGAAAAAGAACCTTGGTCACCATTGCCCCTTGGTGTATATATGGCCTTGTATGGCACTGACGAGCAGTATTTATGCCCCTCCCCCCCACCCCCAACTGCGGATGCCGAGTCCCAGCATAGCCCCGGACAGGTGATTAGTGCTGTGCAAGAAAAGGGCCTTCTCCGTCCTGGTCGTGGTCGTTTCTCTGTTAGACTTTGAGTTACTCGATAGCAGGGCTGGTAAAGTGTTTCTATTTCTATAGTGTTTTGTGGATACTAAGATTAAAATTTTCAGTTTTATTTTGAGTCATTTATTTCTTCAGAGATTTTGCTTCCACAAATGATAGTGGGGGAAGGGAAGAGGTTGATAATGAGTACTTTGCCTCAGTTTTTTAGTCTTTTTAGGATGGTAGCAACCCATAATTTCAAATCGTCGGCCTCACCTGTGGGGATTCACCTTCAGGTGTGAGGAGAGTCGCATGGATGAGTCGGTCTTTAACAGTCCTTAGTGGGGCGCCCTGGCCCGTTTTCTGTGGGTGCCTGTAGGAGTGGACGATTCCCTTTCCCTGAGGCTCCCGGGTGAGTGCCCCCAATCGAATTGTGAAGACATCATGGGACATTTCTTACAGACATTTGAATTTTAGGTGTGATAGATGAAATCATACAAAATAATTCCCGGGTCACCTCCCTGTTGGGAGGATGAGAGTTGTGACCAGTGGGCTCACTCGGGCTGACCCAGAGCGTGAGGTGAGCGTGTGCCACGCTCACTGTGCCGTCTCCCGGGGGTGGGCTCTGCGGAAATCAGCAGACTTTAAGGGCATCGTCAGAATTCTTTTTCTTGAAATCAGTTTATGTTCACTCATAACTTAAGTACCCCTTTAGCAATATTACTAGATGTGGTTATTTAATTGACTATACACATGCCTATTTAACCTCCGCCGGCAGAATTTTGATTACATAGATTCTGCAGCCTCAGAAAATGGCTATTTCTCTTTAATTTGTGATTTTTCTAACTAAATCTCAAAGTCAACATCAGTTTCGGAATTCAGCCTTTAGGATCATTCAAAAGGTTTTCTAGCCTTTTCTTTGTATTTCCCATAACTTTTTTCCTTTCCTTTTTAAAATTTGCTGTTTTCACATCTCGGGTTTGCTTTATTTTACATTTTCTCTCCTGAAACTTTGAACGTCAGAGATGGGAGTCAAGGCCTGGTTTGAGGCGATAGGTTCATAATAGCTTTCATTTTTAAGCTCTTATCATGTGTCAAATGTAGAGCACTTAATATATTTATTTATTCTCATCAGTAGGCGAGGAACCCGAGGCCTCAGAGCTCTGCTGTCAGCCTTGTGCGACGGAGGGAGTGGTCCGCACTGTCTAAAGATCTAAGAGCTCCTTGGGGCCCAGATAGGATCTGTAAATCTGAGCTACTTTAATTAAAAAATTACCAAATGTTGCATAAACCACCTGTGTCTAATGGATTTTCAGCCCCAAATAATATAATTTGGGGCTCTAAAAGTATATTAAGGGAACACTAACTTTGATGTGTTTGTAGAGAACATTATAGATATTTGGAAAGCCGCTAGTAAACGTCCCTTTCTCCCTGATTCTCACCTCGGCACCCAGAATGCAGCTCAGGCGGCGCAGCGCGGGGCTGTGGGACAAACGCGGCTCTCGCGGACCATTTTCTTCTGCCGCAGTAGCAGGGTTCTCTTGAAGCATTATTTGAAAATCAATGTTACTGAAAAACTGAGCCCTATTTAAAGGGATTCTAGTTTTGATCCACATTTCTATAAAAATCTGTGTCACCTTGCAACTAGACCGCTTTGGTTAACGGGTAAGCTAGAAGTGAGCTGCCTTTGATATATGAGAGCAGCATATGAATGGGTGATAACTGCCTTTCTTCTGTCTAATTCAGCTACTTCCTATTCAGTCTCAAATCTCAGTTGGAAAGCAATTTCCCTCACTTGACCCATTTTCCTTCTACATTATATCTTTCTTCTGACTCTTCAACACAAAATTTGAAGGAATGAAGTACTGCAAAAGCCCCTGTAGACTTAGGAGGTAAGGAAATTCAGACTACTCTGTAGAATGAGCATAACATCTTTTGTTTCATGATTTGGCTCTCTGGTTGGAGGTATGACGATTTTGCTTCTTTACTTAGATATCCCTGTATCCAGAAGAGATACATGTTAAGTCCCTGAGATTGGTAGAGAGGCTTATGGGTATAGAAAAAAAATAGATGTGTGGGGTAAGGATCTTTTTTAGTTAACACGGATAATTTAAGGATGTTATAATTTTAACAAACATATGCAATAAACCTAATATTAACATGCATCAAAGCCTTACAATATAAAGATAGCCTTTTTGTCTCTAACCCCCCCCCCCAAGATTCATAGTGAATTTTGAGTTGCACGGCCATAACTGTAACCCAGTTTTGAACATCTTCATCACACCAACCCCTCGTGCCAACCTGCAGCCAATCCCCGTTCTCACCCTCGGCCCCGGACAAGCACTAACATCCTTTTGGGTCCTATAGACTTTCCCTCTGTGGAAATATCATATGCCTGCAATCTGGCTATTTTCACTCGGTATGATTTTTTTTTAAAAAGATTTTATTTACTTATTTTTAGAGAGGAGGGAGGGAGAAAGAGCAGGAGAGGCACAGCAATGTGAGAGACATCAGTCAGTAGCCTCTTGTAGGTGCCCTGACCAGGGACCGAACCCACAGTCCATATTTTCAAGTGTCTTATTATCTGGACAGCTAGGTCTCTTGATACCATCTGGTAAACATCAACACCTCCACTGGCCACAGGTATGACATGTTGTTATGTGATAACATTCATTGTGTTTCACATCCCTGGATAATGAGAGCTTAAGTTGGCTTCTGTCCTTGCAGATCAAATGCTAAATGTCTAACCATATAACACCGGAGTCCTTCGTGGAACCTCTGATTTTACTCCTGTGAGCTTTCTCTTTGCTGTTCTCACTCACACCTGTGGTGACCTCATTTAGTTCCGTGACTTTAAATGCCACACATACCCTGAAGACTCCCAACTTTTATGTCACCAGCCTGGACTGCTCCCCACACTCAGTGTTTGCATACCCACTTGCCTTCTCTACATGCTGTTTAAGGGGCGTCCCCACCTCACAGGCCCAGGACCGCACTCCTGCTCTGGCGGCCCCACATCTCCGGCTCACCCCTCCTGTCTCACTGGAGGGCACTCCCGTCCTTCCAGTCACTCCAGTCAGACCTCTGGGGTCCCTTCCTCCTCATTTTCTCTCCATGCACAATCCATAAGGAATTGAACAGATTTTTAAGTAACCCAGGGACAAAGAAGAGATCACAGGGAATGTCAGAAAAAATACATTAATCTGAATTTAAAAAGAAGAGAACAATGTATCAAATTCATGTGATGAAACTAAACTGGAAAGAGGAAAACTTACAGCTTTTAAATGTCTGTGTTTGGAAAGGACAAAACTATCAAATCAATAACTTAAGCTTCCACGTTATGAATCCAGAAAGTAAAGAACAAACTAAACCTCTAGTAAGCAAAAAGAATGAAATAAAGATTCGTGGAAATCAATGAAATAGAAACAGAAAACTAGTAGAGAAGATCAGTAAAACAAAAAGCTGGTTAATTGAAAAGATCAACAAAATTGAAAAACCAATAGCTAGACTGACCAGGAAAAAAACAGAGAAAAAAGAAATTGCCAAAATCAGGAATGAAGGAGGGGACATGAGCACTGATCTTACAGAAATTAAGTACAGACTATGAGTAACTTTATACTAACAGATCAGACAGCTTAGATGAGATCGATGAAATCCTGGAAATAGACAAATTACCAAAACTGACTCAAGAAAAATGACAAATTTGAATGGACATATAACAAGAAAAGAAATTAGTAAATAAAAATCTTGTCACAAAGAAAACCCCAGCTCACGTTGGCTTCACTGGTAAATTGTGTCAAACATATGAATATAAAGAACTGCTACTACCAAGTCTTCACAATTTCCCCCAAACAAAGGAGGTAACACTTCCCAGCTGACTCTATGAGGCCAACATTGCCGTGATTCCAGAGCCAAGGACATCACAAGGAAATGAAGCTATAGCCCACTATCTCTCATGAGCATGAACAGAAATCTTAACATCAGGAAGCCAGCCCAGTATAAAAAGGATTATGACCCAGTGGGATTTGTCCCAGGGCTGCAAGTTTGGATTAACGTCCTAGAGCCATTTAACGTAATTGATAGAACATTACGTTATATTGATAGAACAAAGGACAAAACCACACGATCATCTCAGTAGTGCAGATGAACGCAACACTCAGCCGTGATAAAAACTCTCAGGAAATGAGCTATGGAGGGAACGTCTTAAACTTGACTAAAAGCGTATAGGAAAAACGCACAAAGTTAACATCCTGCTTAGGTAGGGTGGGTGACTGAGTGCTTTCTCCCTAATGTTGGAAACAAGACATGGGCTTTACTTCTGTTCATCGTGCCCCTGGCAGTGTCGGCGGGAGCAGTTAGGCAGAGAGCAGAGGAAGAAGGGCACGGAGACTGGGAGGAAGAGGCAAGCCGCCCTTGTCCACGGGCAGCGCAGCCCTTCTGTGTGTAGGAAACCCAGGCCATCCTCCCACTAAACCACCCGTAACAAGCGAACAAGCTCCACGCGGTCACAGGTGCACGAGCAATGTACAGAAGTCACTGGTATTTCCTGTGGATCTAGCAGTAAACAATCTGAAAATGAAATTCCGAAAACAATTTAATTCACTATAGGATAGCCTCAAAAAGAATTAAATATTCTAGAATAAATTTCATAAAAGAAATGAAAGGCTTTTACACTAAAAACTGCAACACGTTGCTGAGAAAAATTAAAGATCCAAATAAACAGGCGTTCTATGTTCATGGATGGGAAGACACAATATAGGAATTCTCCCTAAATTTATCTATTCAATGCAATTCCCATCAAAATCACAGAAGGGCTTTTTTTTTTTTTACATAAATGGAGAAGCTGATTCTAAAATATATATGGAGATGCAAAAAACTTAGAATAGTCAATTTTGACAAATAACAAAGTTAAAAGATTTAATATTCCCAATTTAAGGATATATACAATAAAGCTAAAGCGATTCAGACAGTAAGGTGTGGCATATGAACAGACATAAGAGACAATTGGAACAAATTTGAGTGTTCAGAAGTACACCTTCAGATTTGTGATCGAATCTGACTTTTGATAAAGGTGTCAATGCAGTTCAGTGGGGGAAGGAGTGTCTTTTCAATAAATGTGCTGAAGTAATTGAATATCCACATGTAAGGGAATTAGACCCTTAACCTCACACCATATACATAAGAATGAACTCAAAACGGATCACATTTAAATGTAAGAACCGAAACTGTACAACTGTTAAAAAAATCGGAGAAAAACCCTTGTGACCTTTGGTTAGAGAGTCGTAGGTACAACACCAAAGAAAACACCGTGAAGGAAAATAGGTGGACGTTCACACAGTAGAATATTACTCAGCAATAAAAAGAATGAAGTTGACGCACGCTGCAGTATGGCTGAGCCTCAGAACACCAGCTGCCCTAATCCGTGTGGCTCAGTGGGTTGGGCGTGGTCCCACAAAGCGAAAGGTTGCCAGTTTGATTGGCAGTCAGGGTACATGCCTGGCTTGCGGGTTCATCTCTGGTTGGGGCACCTACAAGAGACAGCTGATTGATGTTTCTCACACCGATGTTTTATTTATTTGTTTTTAGAGCGAGGGGAAGGGAGGGAGAAAGAGGGAGAGAAACATCAGTGTGTGGTTGCCTCTCACACGCCCCCTGCTGGGGACCTGGCCAGTAACCCAGGTATGTGCCCTGACTGAGAATCAAACCAGTGACCCTTTGGTTCACAGGCCATGCTCAGTCCACTGAGCCACACCAGCCAGGGCAAATAAATAAAATCTTTAAAAAAATAAAATCTTAAAAAACATCATACCGAGTGAAAGTAGCCAGATTGCAGGCATATGATATTTCCACAAAGGGAAAGTCTGTAGGACCCAAAAGGATGTTAGTGCTTGTCTGGGGCCGAGGGTGAGAACGGGGATTGGCTGCAGGTTGGCACGAGGGGTTGGGGTGATGAAGATGTTCAAAACTGGGTTACGGTTATGGCCGTGCAACTCCAAGTTTGCTATGAATCTTGGGGTTTTGTTTTGTTTTTAGAGACAAAAAAGGCTATTCTTATATTGTAAGGCTTTGATGCATGTTAATATATTTTAACATTTTTATTTTTTGAATTAAAAGTAAGATTTTTTGTCTGTTTTTGTTTTGCTTGGTTCTATTTGAGGTTTATAAAAACACTGCCGTTTAATGCTCTTTATAATCAAGGTGGTAATGGATTACCAACAACAATATTTTTAACTAGGAATATATCCACTGTGTTCCCAAGCATAAGTCTTGACTAATTTAAACTAAAAACTTACAGATCTGTGGGTTTGTAGAGGTGAGAACTAAGAAGCAGAGAGGTAGTGAACCTGGCAGATTGGATAGCCCTGGGTTCAAACCTTGGTCTTGTAGAAAACTAGTTTTATGTCTCGACATAGTTAAATGAGCAAAGAAAAAGGCAATGTGTAAAACAGGTTAGTAAGCAAACACTCTTTCTAAAATTTATATTGCCAGTAGTCAAGCAACCAGAATTTGGGGGCACGCACTCAGCTGGCAAAGCTTGACTATAATCTTGAGGAGAATGAGAAAGGAAAGTCTTCCACTCACACGTCGCTAGTGAGAGTGTAGCCGTGAAAATGCTCACACACAGCAGAAGGCTCCATCACCTGGTGTCCTGGTGCGGTCGTTCTTACCGTCTTTATTCGGTTTGCTTTCCCTTACCTGTAGAAAACTGCACATGTTTCGAGTGTACCGCTCAGCACATTTTCATATGGGCACGCACATGCCTGTGAGACCGCCACAGTCAAGGCAGTGAGCGCACCCACCGCCCCAGTTTTGCCGTGTGTTGGTGGGAGGGTTGGGAGAGCAGAACTCCACGACAGGCCGAGTGACCACCGGGAGGATGGGGGAATGGGCTTGCGCCCTTATAATTTTGTCTGTAAAGGTAGCTACACCTTCTAGTTTAAAAAATAATCCCTAGCCGGTGGCTCGGCTGGAGCGTTGTCTTGTACGCCAAAATGTGGTGGGTTAGGTTCCTGGTCCGGACACATCCCTAAGTTGCCGGTTCTATCCCTGGTCAGGGCACGTTTGGGAGGCGACTGATGGACGCTTCTCTCTTACGTCCGTGTTCCTCTCCGCACCCCTCCTCTCTCTAAAATCAGTACACGTGGCCTCCGGCGAGGATTTAAAACCACTTTTTAAAAAAAGCTTTTAAAAAATAGCTCATTCTTGTGGGAAGGTAATTATCTCTTAAATATTGTTTAATCAAACCCTTCTTTTGGGAGCAAAATGTGTTCTTTTGAGAATGGACAAAAGATTGTGGTTCAGAGGCTTTGGGACTACGACGAAAACAAGTCTCAGCAGCAGGTAGGAGCCGTGTGCTGTTGGCATCTTTTCATCTGGCCACTCAGACGTCCGAGTCAAACCAGCACCGTCCATGCCACACAAAAAAGACAAAGGGACACCATCATAGTGGAGGTCCTGTAAATTGAGCGAAGTAGCCTTAGGAAACACTCATAACTGACATCCAGCATGTGAGGGTCACTAGTGTAAGTGATCTGGGAAGTTGTTGATTCTGGGCTGGATTTCTAGGAATGCTGGGTGACTTTGGGTTTATTTTGAATTTCTCTGAGCCTTTGTTTGCTCTTCTGGAAGTGAATGATAATGCCTACCACAAGGTTAGCATAGGGATTAAATGATACAGTGCCTACGTTTGACACAGTGTTAGGGTCACATTATCTTCCCCGTATTCAGCCCTGCAAAGTCTGTTCCTCACTGCACAACACGTGTGTGCTGTTGTTATCTTTTCCTGTGTGTATTACTGTAATTCAAAGTGTTTCAAGTCCAGAGAGCCGTGCTGTTTTAACCCTGTCGTAGACATGACCACAGTACTCACCTTGGTGTGATTTGTGAGGTGTGGGAAGGGGTGGTTTTACCCTGGAAACGTCCACAAATGCTGGCTCATAAATTGTTTGAGCAAATACATGGAAGAGAGATTGAATTTGAATTCTTTGTAGACTATTAGGATTTGTTTTTATGATGATCATGTTGTCAGTTTAATTTACTGCATTCACACAGAGAAGCCCCAGTTGGGGTTGCAGAAATGCATATAAAGCTTTCTCCTATGGCATTTAATTACCGTAATGTGGTAAAGCTTTATTCAGCGAGACCGCCTACCTAGAAATACACAGTCACTCAGTCACTTCACGTATAAAGCCTGACTTCCCCTTCGTTTCAGAGGGGTGCTAAAGACGGAAAGCAGAGGGCCTAGCTTGCTGCCGCTCGCATCCAAATTGTGTGAGTTATTGCGGCCAGTGTTTTTAGTTTACGTTTATCTTATGGCACTTAGCCTTCTACCTTTTATGATGATCCTACATGCACACATTTTCCCTCTTCTATTAGATTATGAACTCCTTGAAGGCAGGAATCCTGTTTAATTCTTATCTTCTATAAAATTTAGCTTACTGACATACATAGTAGGCACCCAGTAAATCTTGCTTGATTGTTTCAGTGGATCTTCGCAGGCAGTGGGTTGCTGATCTCTGCTGGTGCCAGCTCTCCCTGCGGAGCGTGGTGAGGTTCCCGGTGTGAGAAAGTAGAGTGAGCCTAGTGGCTCCTGCTCTGTCCCTCGGGTGCCCTTCCCGGGCCGGGCTCTCCAGGGATTTTAAAGCTGTGGGTGATGGGAAGCAACTCCCTGACTCAAAAATAGTAGATATTTCTAACATGGTGCAAAGCAAAAGACAGCTTTTAGGTCAAATGGAAATAACATTTATTCGGTGTTAAGTCTCTGCCAGGACAGGATCTTTTTAAGTAGTCCTGGAACCCTTGGGGAGTCCAGAAAACCCAAACAGATCAAAGAGGAATTCTCATTATAAAAGAATTTATCTCCAGAAAGCTTCTCCTTTTTAGAATGTTAATAAAATTTAATTCTTTTATATTTAATATTTACTATGTAAATTGCCCCAGAACTTTAAAGAGGGAACGCTATCTAGCTTACTTTATAAATTAGTATGATACTAAAAGACATGAAAATGATAAGCAGCAAAGCTAACTTTAGATTTCTGTCACATAAATATAATCTGCGAATCTTAAAGAGTTTATCAGAAAGTATAATTCCTCATTATTAGTATTATTTCTTCAAAACCTCTTTCTAAAAAGTGCATATGAAACAAGATGAAACAATGCAGCAGCGTATTAAATGAGATTAGTAAGACCAAATAAGGTCTAGGTGGGGAATGCAGAGAACTCAATATTCCATGAGAGTAAATCAAGTAAGAGAGAAACTTTGTAAGATTATCTTCATTGCTACCTGGAAAGTCATTGAATAAAATTCAATATCCTTTTTAAGAAAATAGAATACTAACAACACAAGAATGCTCTCTGTAGATTATTTTTATCTTAAGAAATTTGTGGGTCTCCTGTGAGTGAATGTATAATACATATTTTAGAGGTGGGGGGGAGGCAGAAAGAGAGGGAGAGAAACATCCGTGTGCGAGTGCCCTGGCCAGGGACTGAACCCACAACCCAGGCACGTGCCCTGACGAGGAATCAAACCCCCAGCCTTTCGGGTCATGGGATGATGCTCCAACCAACTGAGCAGCATTGGCCAGGGCAAAATTCAGTATTCTTTGAGACTTCTGCTTCTGGCTTAGGCAGACTTGCTGTATCAGGCCAACCATGCTACTAAAAACCAAAAAAGCTGGGTAGGACATAAAAATTAAATCTGAAGGCATTGGAAGCTACTGTGACATTGAGGACTTTGAGGGGCCAAGGTCCCCACAAGAAGAAAGTTCTAAAGAAGCAGAATAAACAGGTGGTGCCACATGACCCCTCAGAGGCATTTGTCGACTCAAAAGCTATGACGGAAAAGCTGAACAGAGAAAACTGAGGTTGAGAAGCTAAAGGGAGTCCAACAGACTTTAGGAGGCTGGGGCACAAAACCTGGGGCTCGGGGGTGACAGAGGAGGAAGGACGCTGATAAACATCCCAGGCTTTTGGTTGGACCCCAGCCCCCAAAAGTTTTACCCTAGGAGTAATGGTGAGTATAAGGGTGATTCTGAAATCCAGCCCTCACAAAAACTAAAGCTTAACTTTGATGCTATGTATCATCCTTAGAAGAACTGGGGGGAAAAAAGGCAGTCACTTAATTATTTTCTGTGAGACATAGTTTTCTCATGGAACTTGAGTTGAACAAAGCGTTGTAGAGTAACCACTAAAAGGCTAGAAAGAGAAGTTATGACTATAAGCTAACACAGAAGGGAAGGGCAAATGAAATAATAAAAAATACTTAACTGGACCAAAAGGAGACACAAAAGGAAAGAAAATGAATGAAACATAGAATAGATGGGGCACAGTTGTAGTAAGATGGTCAATTTAAGTGATATCAAACAAAACAGAATTCAAAGCATGGCCCATCCCTAGAAACGAAGAAGGAGGCTTCAGAATGAAAAATGAGCCAATCCACCAGGAAATTTGTGTGCATATATTAACAGCTTCAAAATACAATAGCAAAAGTCAACAGAATCAAAAGGAGTAAAGATAAGTTCATTACTGCCATTTCTTTTTTAAGACCTACGTTAGGAGTCGCAGGATGTTTGTTTACTGCGTACGTTCTCAGACCGGCCTTCCACATCACACGTCAAGGTAAACCCTGAGAGCAGTCTCTCTGCTTGTTTTACCTGGTAACTCAGTCACAGGATTTCTGCTGGAAGGCGGCGTGGGGCTCTGCTGGGTGTGGTGCTTTACTTCCCTCGTGGGGAAGGCCTCTAGGGAGGACACAGAATAGTTCCATTACATTGGAATGCGAGGTGGCCACCTGTCTGGGGCTCTTTATGCCGCCGAGCTAAAGGGCTGACTTTACTGGCTGGAGTGCGTAGTGGTGATTAAGCAGAGGAGTAGGTGACGCTGTGCAGGGGGGTCAAGGAAGACGATGTCTAGCTGGGGATTCTGCGAAGTGTCTCTTAGCACGAACTTCTAGGCTCAACAGTGAAGAGTAATGAAACTGCGCAGGCCCCCTGCCCCCGCCCCACAAGGCAGGTCTGTGAGTCAGATTTGTCGGGCCTGCGGGCATGTGAGAACCCACCAGCTGTGGTTCTGACTGAGGACGGGCACCCTCCGTGACCTTGTGACCAGGCACAGAAGGAAGAGTTGGAGTAAGTTAGTGTATTTTTCCTTTGCTCGTTCTACCCGTATGTTTCACTTTTTTCCTTCTCCTTATTTTATATCCAAATTGTTAGGAGTTAATTTGACAGCTTGGTCTTTAGAGAAGAGAATATTTAATGGGACTGTACTGAGCTGGAGGAGTAACTAGTGCAGCCAGTGATGAACACAAGGGCAGCGGGGGACTGTAGCTCCTCATCTGGGGGAAGGCGAGGGAGCATCTTCGTTTACAGGAGGACAGGTCCATGCCGCCAGTGGCACCGGTTGTTTTGGTGCGTTATGTGGTTCAGGGCGTGTAGAGGAAGTACATGAGAGCCAGGTGGCCAAAGCAGTGGGCTGTGCCCATCGTCTCATCTCCAGTCTGTGTAAGCTGAGGTCCGCCTACGCCCAGCCTCGGGATGCTGGAGCGGGGAGGTGTGTGTGCACCAGGGGCCAGGCATCTCGGGGGTAGAGAGGGGATCTCAAAGTCCTGCTTACTAAAATATGAAATAGAAAGAAGAAAGAAAAAGGTGAAGAGATGTTTTTTGTTTACAGGTTGTATACCCAGAAAACCCAAGATGATCAGCTAAAGAGTTACGTGATGCAATCCAGATGAATCAGTAACCTGACTGGATACCTGCCATCGGTAACCGGTTAGGCAGTATATGGAATGTTTGATCCTACACATAATAACAATAAATACAAAATTCCTAGACATGAACTTAACATGTATAGGGAATAAATATGAAAAAAATGACAATTTCACTGAAAGAGGAGAGAAATAAATTGAGAGAGTTTCTCAAGTAGGAAATTAAATCCTGCAGAGCTTTCAGTTCAATTAATTTGTAGGTTTAAAGCTATTTTAATTTAAAAAATACATATTTGCCCGGATTAGTGTGGCTCAGTGGGGTGGGCATCCTCCCGCAGACCAAAAGGTCTCCAATCCAGTTCCCAGTCAGGGCACACGCCTGGGTCCCCGGTTGGGGGTGTGCATGAGGCAACCAATAGATGTTTCTCTCCCTCTCTTCCTCCTTTCTCCTCTCTCTCAAAAAATTAATTAATTAGAGTCTTTTAAAAAATACATATTTTTCCTTTGGAACGTGACAAAATGGTTGTAAATTTCATCTGGAAGGATAAAAGCATACCTTAATTTTTTTTTTTTAAAAAGAGTAATGAGGGAAACTAGTTGTAACAAATAACCAAAAATTTTAAAAACTGTAATAATTGAAATAGTGTGGTCCTGGCACAAGCACACAATTATTAATGCAGCAGAGTGGTCTTCAGACCCATCTGTTGCACGTGATTCTCATCCATGAAGAGTCAGTGTCACAAATGAGTGGAGGGGGTCATTTAGTCCTGGGGCACTAAATGATGCCCACACGCCCTGTTCGCTACTCGGTTTAAAAACCAAACCAAACCAAAATAAATCCAGTGCCTACTATACACTTAAATAAAAACTTTTAGAAGATTTTACTTATTTATTTTCTGAACGAGAGGAAGGGAGAGAGACTTAGAGAAGCATCAGCATGTGAGAGACACGTGAATCGGTTGCCTCTTGCTCACCCCCAGTTGGGGACCTGGCCCACAGCCCTTCAGTTCACAGGCCAGTGGTGCTCCATCCGCCGAGCCACACCAGCCAGGGTGCAAATAAACTTTAAATAAAGCATCATTAGTATAAAAAATAAGAAATCTAGGAAATAAAAATAAATTTGGGGAATATTTCTATACTAAAAATCTCATAAAAGTTTTTTTGTGGGATTTATGGAAATTTAAAACTTCTGCCAAAAATAATTAAAAGACAAAGTAAAAATGGGAAAAATGTTTATAGCAACATGATAAAAGGTTAATACATTTAACATAGAAACTCATAAATTGATAAGCCCCCCACTAAGAACCCAGGGGATAGGCCAGAAGGTATAAACGGTCAATTCACAGAAAATGAATATATTTAGATTAACATAAATGGGGGATATGTTTCTTAACAATCAAAGAATTGCAAATTAATGCCAATGAAATACTTATTCTGGTTAACCAAGATTAAAAATTGTAATGCTCAGTGCTTGTGAGAGTGTTTTGAAATAAGCACTCTTGTACTCAGATAATAAAAACACAGGTTATGTAAGTGCTTTTGGATGACAGTTTGGTTGTAAGTACTGAAACCCTTAATTAAACCCTTTTGTTTTAGTCATTCTGCTTCCAGAAATCTCTGGAGATATTCATCACACATGCAGAACAAACTACACAAAGGCAGTTAGTGATTAAAATAGTATAAAATGAAAACCCTTAAATGAACGACAAGGAATTAAGAAAATTATGATATATATCTACACAAAGATAAATTGTGTTGTCATTAAAAATTGTACTTGTAAAGCTTGTTTAGTGTAAGACTACCTTGGTAAAATGAAGAAGCAGAATACAAAATTTTATATGAAATTTTCAACCATGTCTTCTGTTTTAAGTTTAGAAAATTCCCTGAACTGGACTAAGCATTTCTGAGAGTGTAATTTAGGGTGACGGTCAACTGTATACCAGAGGTGCTGTGCAAATGAGCATATTGGCCTGCTCTTCACTCTTCACTGCCTCTTCTCCCCAGTGGGATTTTCTGCTTTGCATCTGCTCACCTGTTCCTCTTCTCTCACAGGAGACGCACCTGTATTGTAGTGACTCCCTGGTGAGAACTCACAGCCCCCCCCCCCCGCCCCCCTCGATTCCCTCTTCTGCCTGAGCGTATTTTCACTCCACGAGGGCTTGGGAATCGTTGGCATCGAGGTGCTGTGTCTGTATTTCAGAATGTAAAGACTTCTGGGATTTGAAGCTACGTGACTGCTTTTTCAGTGCTGGACGGTATATTCTTTGGGTGCTGAATGTTTAAATCTCTTTTATGGTACATGTACCTACAAATAAATAACTTAATGGGAGAATTAACATTAATTTTCAAGGAAACGTTTTTGTACTTTTACCTGAGAGAGGCAAAGGTATGGATTTACAATGTAACAGACACATTCTGGACCATCTTCATTCCAAGCAGTCGTGTGCTCACTATGTTTTCTAAAATGTAAGCTCTGCAAAGGCAGGGACCTGAAGATGGTCTGGCACCCGGTGCATTTCCAGTGCACATGGATCACACGAAAGAGAGAACTGCCACTTCGTGGGGATGTCTGCAGCCAGAATTGGCTCGTTGCATATCCTTGTACCTAAACCAGTATCCTGGCACACGTGGCTCGGTATGAGCAAACAATGGATGCGTAGTGAGGGATGGACGTTTGAGTGGCTCTGTCATCCTTCTGAGCCTGGCCTTTAACTGTGGATGTTCCTTAAGCCTTTGGCCCAGGTCCTCTTTTCTGTTGACTCTACCCCTTCCCCCTTGGTCTCCCCATGACTATGGCTTTGATTGATATCTCTGCACGGGCATCCTCTAAGATGCGCTCCAGCCCAAATGTTGGAGTCTGATGGTACATCTAGCGGCCAGCTTCCTTCCCCGTGTAATGAGTGCTCAAGTATCTCAGACTCAGCACGTCCTTCTCCAGTATGGATCTCTGGGAGGGGTGCCCTCCCACACTCAGTCACACTGGGGAGAACCCTTTTTGGGGACCTGGAGGCCTCCCTTTCCCTTCTGCTCACACCCTGCTTTCTGTCCCCAAACCTTTGCTGCTCCCCAGAGCTGTACCAAGTGTGAACTTTCTCAGACCGACAGCAGGAGCCTACTCTCTGCCTCCCACTCTCCGCTCTCCTTGCAGTGCATTTTCCACATAGATTCCAGAGTGGTCTCCTAAAACACAAATGGGATTGTTATTCTTTTAACTAAAATTCTTCAGTGGCTTCTCATTGTTCTGAGGATAAAAACCAGAACTTCACCCTGAGTCTTCCTGAGCAGACTCACTCGAGTGCTGTCTTCCTTGCTCACACACGTCAGGCCCACCGGTGGGTTGTCTGGCGGCCATCCCCACGTGCCGCACTCCTTCCCAGTGTCCCGGCACCCCCTGCCAGTCCAGCTCATCACCCTTCAGAATGTAGCTCACGCCCATAGGAAACCACCCCTGCTTTCCGGCTGGGCCGGAACCCGGCCGCCATCACGTCTGAAGGGAGCTGTCTTTGCCGTAGAATTGATTTGGATTTTTTAAATTCATGAAGTGGAAGTATGTCCTCAGTACATTATTTATATCATTCTCGTAAAGAATGGCCTAACAGCAACTATAACAATTTGTATCCTAAAATTTAACTGATTTTTTTACTCTGTAATTTCATGGAGTAGATAAATTTGATTTGTTGTTTCAGGGGTGCACTGCATGTTATTTGTTCTAAGAAGTACATTTTCCCACTTTTGCCATCTCTGAAATTGGTCTGCATCTTACAGAAATTGGCATGTCATGGTGCTATGGACAGCATTTTTCTTTCTTAGTGGTACATACAATAATGGCATGGCTTACACTTACTTGAAGGCATCTCAGATTTGATAAAGTTTGGTATTTTGTAACAAGTTCATAAATTCATTCTGGAAGAATTTTTTAAAGATTTTTAAATTTATTTTTTAGAGAGGGGAAGGAAGGGAGAAAGAGAGGGAGAGAAATGTCAAGTGTGAGAGAGAAGCATGGACCAGTTGCCTCTCACATGTGCCCAGCGGGGGCCCTGGCCTGCAGCTCAGACGTGTACCCAGACTGGGAACCAAACCAGCGACCTCTCAGTTCGCAGGCCAGTGCTCAGTCCACTGAGCCACAGCAGCCAGGGCTCCTTCTGGAAGATTTACTGGGAACCTGGATGTGCTCCGTCGTTCTGTAAAAGCACTAATAAGGCTGTTATCTCCGTGTGATGGTGGGCAGGCCACTAACTGGCGCCGCAGACTGTTCGTTATCCCTGGGTGCATTCTCCCCTTCCTCTGTTCGGAAAAAGTTTGAGGCGGACACATGCGGAGACGTCTTCCCGGCCTTCTTCGTATCCAGTTGTGGGCATACGAGTAAGTTCTGGTTAATTGGATGTGAGCAGAAATAGCATGTGAACTTCAGGGCATGATCCAAGAAGAAAATGACTTGCTCTTCAAGTCATTTTTTTCCTCTTCTAGCAAATGGAAAGAGCCTGGGTCCTTAGATAACCTCATGGAACAAAGATGCCTGGCCAGCCTCTGGACTGTGGGGGACAAGCCTCTTGGGGTCTCTTTGTTATAGCATCTTTGCCTATACAGTAACTACTGTATTATCTCAGGATTGCCTTGATGGGCTCTTCAGTTTCCAAAAAACGAGGTCAGCCTTACCATCCGAAGCTGGAGCAGACGCTCCCCCTCTTGGACTAGAGCAAAGACGTGCCTCTTAGGGGTGCAGCACGTTTGGGATGCATCAGACCTTGGCTTGGCTCACTGCTCTGCTGCTGACTGTCACATTGGGCTGCTCCCTGGGATCCTGGGCTTCAGAGTCCCCTCCTTGAAGATGCAGGTGACGTTCCTTGCAACAAGATTATTTTGAGGAATCAATGAGATCATTTATTTAAAAGGCCTTTCTAGCCCAGTGCTTAGTAAATGACACTACTGCTATTACTAGTTTTTCCTAAGACCACAGCCTCAAACTGTCTGCTGCCCTAGTGTTTTTTCCAGTCGGACTTGGTGTCTGTGGAGGACTATTGCCTTGGCTCCCCAGAATTGCTGAGTTTGGGAAAGTTCCCTGAGTTTCCCATCATGCTTTTGGCTGTGCGGAGGTTTAGTAAAGCCTAGCCTTTCCCATCCTGTAGGGCATGGCAGAACTGTTCACACTCGACTGTGCCACCTGTGTGAGGTGTCCTCTGAAAACACGTGCTTGGACCTGAATTGCCAGGGCATCTTTCTCTTCTCTGCAGAGCTGATGGGCGTGCTCACGGTTAATGAGAAGCCATAGAGGACAGATTGAGCAATCGAATCATAAATAGTCCCATCATTTGGTAAGCTGCTAATTGCTCTCACTATCAGACAAATTGTAGGTTAGCTCTGAGTGCCTATGTTGGTCTATTACTAGGTGTGGTCCAATGAAAGGCCTTTGTAGGCTTTTTTTTAAAAGAAATCAGAAACTAGAATGGTGTCAACTAGCAGTAAATTGATTTCGTGAGAGTAACAGGAAACATTGCTTTTTTAAGAGGCTTTACGAATATAATAATTAGATACACTGTTCAGACAGGTTTACATACTTTGAGTATTAGAGTTGATTTAAGACGGCAATTCCCAGGCAGTAGTTTAAGGTGCGGAAGCAACAGTCTGTGACCAGTAAATACTTGGCAGTTACCAAGTCTGTGACCCCCTCAGGGTCTCAGACTAGCCCAGCACCTCACTGCGTTGTGTTTGTTGAAAGACCGACTGAAGACTGACCCTGGTTATGTAAGAACAGCATGGCGAATTACAGAGCGCTTTCTTACAGTCGGGGATTCCCGGGGTCTCTGGCCGGATATTCTTTCCATATTAACCTGTTGTGGGTTTAGAGTAGAAAAGTAATGTTTTTTCTATAATTGATATTTTTGAGGTAAGTTTTCTCCATTTCTCAAATATGAGTTCTTAAATTAAAAAACAAGTTTATTTACTGATTTGAGAGAGAGAAAGGAAAGGGGGGAGAGAGAGAGGGAAACATCGATCTCTTGCTCCACTTGTTTGTGTAGTCACTGGTTGGTTCTCGTGTGTGCCCCGACCTGGTACTGAGTCCGTAACCTTAGCGTGTCTGGGTGGCCCTCAAACCAATGGAGCTACCTAGCCAGGGCCAGGTTTTTACATTTTTAATGTGAAACATTAATAATCGTTTCAGTTTCTATGATATTTTTCTGCACCATTATAATCGGTCACATAACTGTTTCCTACCATGGGCTTCATTGTAGAAAACGTTCAGGCAGGCATTTGAGGTCTGTATCAGTTTATGACTCTGGCACCTGCTCCTGATGCTTTCCTACCACCCTCGCATGCAAACCCTGGCCTCTGCAGATGTCTCTGGACCAGGGACTGGGCGAGTGGTGGTGCCATCTCTTTGTGTTTGACTTTCCTGTCGCACAGACTGTCACGAAGCTGTTTTCTGCCCGTCGTGTGTGCTTGTCTGCTCTCCCGAGTCAGAACCGGACTTGGCGCGCCAGGGGATTTAACACGTCCCAAAACTGAGTCTGCAGTTCACAGCCCTTGTAGTCCACAGAATTGGAGCGTCTTTAATAGAGAGCTACGGCGGGGCGGGGGTGGGGTGGGGGGGTCCGCAGTCCAGGTCTCTGTCTGATGACAGCCCAGGCAGCTGCCCCTCCCTGTTGCGACTGACTGGCCTGTGGCCATGTGGTGCTGGGACTGTGTCCTTTCTTTCTTACAGTCGTGGAGCAGCCTTTTCTGAATTTGCCCAAATGCACCCCAAGTTTTAGACATAGAAATATTGTGGAGTTAAAAAAACTGGCAGGTGATGTTAGCTAAATTCATGCAAATAGAGTCTGCTCCACCTATCTGTTTTGGTGTTTAGGTTATGGGTTATTAATTAAATTTAACTACAGTTTTATACTCTGATGTCATTTAGGCACATCTGTGCTGTTTATATATTTATTGATGTGCCAGTATTAAAATTCTCCAGTTTATTGACGGGATGGAACTAGGTTCTAGTTTAAGGGTTCTTCTGCCAAGTGAGGAGAGAAACCATGCAGTGATGTGAACAGGGAAAGTTTAATATAAAGGATTGCTGAGTATAGCAGGGGGGTGGAGTGATGAGGGACTAGCCGGTCAGAAGTAAAGAAAGCATTACAGGATGTGGCAAAGCCGGCAAAAGGAGCAACCACTGCCCCCAGGCTGAGTCCAGACCTCACTGGAGAGGGCACAGCTGTGACTCATAAGGTGACAGAGAAGTCACTGACCATGGTGACGGGGTGGACAGGGGAAGCTGCTGGATTGGAAGGTGAGAATGTGGTGGGGGCTGCAGGCTCCTATACCGCAGAACACGCTTCTTCCACAGTCTCTGTAGCGCCCTCTGCTGGGAAAGCTTGACATCGTGCCAGCCAGCAAAAAAAAAAAAAAAACGCTTCTAGGGCCTCACTGTTTTCAGGGTGGGCCAAAGGAGAGTGTGGAGCTGAGAGGAAATAAATCAATAAATAGCCAGCACACTCCCCACCTCCCAATTCCTTAGTCATTGGAAGGAGACACTTTGGGGACACCATGCTTATTACTGGTTATGCGGTGCGTATTTTAAAGTTTTCCAGCAGACAGTGAGGTCCTCATTTTATAGCCACTCCACGGCTCGCACACCAGGCAGGCAGCAAGGACTTTTGTATCTGACAGACTGGTTGGAGGTCTGCTTCTCTTGTTTTAAGCATGTTTAAAGTGCACATGTTCTAGGGGACTAAATGGTAATGGAAAAAATACAATAAAGACTAAATTAAAAAATAAGGTACAGATATTCAAGTGTCATTATATAAATTGACTGAAAATGGTGTGACATTAAAAAGTATACTGTCACTTTTCTCACTTAATTTGAGGTGGCTTTAAACTCAGAAATGAACTAAAGAAAAGGTCTCACAAAACGGCACTGACAGCGCCTGTACCTGTAACTGACGTGTCCACACAGCAACACTGACACAGCTTTTATGACGGCTAGAAGTGTCTGCCGAAGCCGATCCGTTTGGAGGCAAGTCATAACTAAGTAGCACTAAATCCAGTGAGCACATGCCAAGTAAGCCCAAATTAAAGAAACAGATTGCTGAGAAACTGTATTTATCAGGGCTCTGGTTCTGAGCGACAGAAGGTGGTCCTGTGCAACTGGAGCGGAGGGAAGAGGGACTTTGGGAACGCCAGGAAGGGCTGAGGAGCCAGGCCCCGCAGCCTGCTGCGTTTGGCCGCGAGTGCACACGGACAGGTTTTGAACGGTGCGGTCGGCGACATGGATCTGTTTGCCACTCAGTTCAGGATGCGGATTCCAGTGGAGGTACCAGAACCCGGAAGCGCCATGTCCCTGGGCTCGAAAAGCATTTGTCCCCGAGATGCAAGTCTCTGTTTCTCAGCTTCCTGGGCTTCACCGCTGGCCCCTGTGGTTGAGGGAAGGCTCCCGCAGCTCCGCTCCTCTGAGCTCAGTGTCCCCGGGGCCCAGCCCGGAGAGTACAGCATCATCATTCCTGGAGCCACTGCCCTAAAAGTCCCTGGAGTTCCTCTGACAGAGACAGGTCTGGTCCTCCCGGGGAAATTGGGCACAGTTACCAAAGGGGGGAGTGAAGGAGGCCGAGCGGCAAAAATAAGAGGGGAGGTAGTCCACTGTACCGTGTAGAGAAAAGCCAACCGAAATGAGGAACGGCATTTGTTCTGTGGTGGGAAGCCAATGGAAGAGGATGACAGAATGGAGAAAGCCTTGGGGAGACTGGAAGGGGATGGCCCTCTGTCGTTGGTTAGATAGCAGGCACCATGAAATGTGTGTCCATCAGCTGAGGGGTAGGGGATGCCACTTCCTGAGACATCTGAGCACTCAGAGGACAGAAGCTTCTACCTAGGGTGCTGCCGGGTTTTGTTCTGGTTTGATGTGTTAGCCACGAGGGCAGGTCTTGAGAAACTAAATCCTGGGGCTTGAGTCCGCATCAGCACCAAAATGAAGATGAAGTCAGCATTCCTTTGAAGTGCCTTGAGGCCCTCTGATTCTCCCCGCCTCTCCTGGATCTCTGATTCTTCCTCCTCCCAAAACAAAGGGCCTAACCAGGAATCAGCTCCCATCACTGCCCTGAGTTTCTTCTCTCTAGTCTTCCCCTCCCCCTTTCAGTGCACCGGCCCTAAGGTGAGCAAGGACCCTTGTCTTTAGCTCTGTGCAGGGCGCCCCCCATCTTTTAATTGAAGCCTCACCTCTCATCGGCCAGGAATGGAGAGAGGGGGAGGGAGGGCACGAGGGTGGAATTCAACCTTCTCCAGAACCTACCCCCATGATCATTTATAAATATTTTCTTGCTTTTGCTTTTTATTTGTGTTATTCTTTCAACTCACTTCTTTACAGTTTACATACACAGTATATGTACTTCACTCTGATGTACAATGGTGTGAGTTTCAATAACTGTATACAGTATACATGTAATATATTTATGCATAAATCACTATCACAGTCAAGATTCAGGACAGTTACATCACCCTCCAGAAAAACGTCCCTCACGCTGCCCCTTGTCGTGGTCCCTTCCTCCTCCCCGGCCCCAGGCCGTTACTAGCCTGTTTTCTGTTCCTTCAGTTTTTCTTTTTCCAGGGCGTCACAGAAGCGGACCTGTGCGTGTCCTCTGGGATCTGGCTGCTTGCACTTGGTATATGATCTGCCTGAGTGTAGTTTCCTTGGCGTGCACCCTGCTTGGAGCACACAGAGCTTTTTGAATCTGCACATTTGTACATGATGCGGTCAAGGCCAGAGCTGGGTTTTGTCTGTAGGCTGGACTGGGGAAAGTGGGCTCCCCAGCTCCCCCAGACTGTTGGCAGAATTCATTTCCTTTCAGCAGCTGGGCTCATGGCAGGTGTTTCTTCAAAGCCAGTAGTACCTCAGAGGGAGGCTAAAACCAGTCTGCCAGAAGGTGATCTTTTCTACAGTCACCAGGGAAGGGGCATCTCCTCACCTGTCCCATGTTCTGATGGTGACAGGCAAGGCTCAGGTCCCTCTCCCACCCAAGGGGAGGGCATGGTGGGAAGGTGTGACCCTCTGAGACCTTAGGGCCTCTGTCAGCTGTGCTATCTTTTCATCCCCAAATAAAAACTTCTTCCACCTTCTGCTCCTGTTTTTTCATTTATTCTTGCTGTTGATACTGTTACACATGCCCCATTTCACCCCCTTTGCCCACCTCCGTCCAGCCCCCCCTCCTTCTGCTCCTATTTATCAGAGCCGTGGTCTCCTTGCCCACCCCAAGTCCTAGTGTGACAGTGAGTGACTTAATGCTTCTTATAAAGCAGCTTCTTGATCGCCTGTATATGCTAGTGACCCTTACTTTAGAACCCTGTCCTGTGACTCTGAGCCCCACCCCTCCACTCTCTGCCACACTGTCCCACTGGTTTCCATCGTCCTTCAAGCAGTAAGGCTGATTCAGGCCATGCTCCCCTGTCCTGGGAGAGTCCATGCGCCTCGAGGCCTGGGACTCCCGTATGCCGCACCCCTCTGGGACTGCCCGCAGAGGTCTAGCGAGCATCGCCCGCGCGCAGCCAGTTCCAAGTGCACGTTAAAAAATTGAGAATCTTAAATATTTCTCTGACAACTGGACAGGATGTCGCTTCCTTCCCGTTCCCTTTCTGATTTCATCTGATAACACTTTACCCAGCCCTTCCTAGCCGAAACACTGCCAGGAAGTTCTCACTGAATTGACAAACTCTCTAAACCATGGCGTGTAGCACACACGCACACACGAATGAGTTCCTCTTTCAATGACACGCCGTTGGAGTCTCACCAGCGTGATTTCAGAATATGGAGCGACAGGTCTTCTTGTAGGATGAGAAACAGTTCCAGTTTCTGGTGACTAACCCTCAAAGGCAAAAACAGGCCACCATCCTTTTTTAAAAAAATTCTCACCAGAGGATATATGTGTACTGATTGAGGGAGAGAAACATTGAAGTGAAAGAAATACCAATTTGTTGCCTCCTGTATGTGCCTGACCAGAGATTGAACCCACAGCCTAGGCCTGTGCCCGGACTGGGAATCACACATGCAACCTTTTGGTGTTGGGAGAGCGCTCCAAGCAACCGAGCCACCCGGCCAGGGCACAAGCTGACCGTCTTTTATCGAACCCTGTCCTTTTGAAAACATAGGGAGTAATTGGCTGACAAAATAACTGGAGATTTGGACGATTTTTCCACCCAGAATAGTTTCGCAGTGGGCGGGCCACATTCCCCATGTTCCTACACAGTTTCATCTTTAACTCGCGGTGTCCCTGGGGGGCAAGTGCCATTCGACCAGGAGCACTGAGCTGCCACCGAGCGAGGGCATCTCCTCCTTCCAGAGGCCTCCAAAACAGGAGTTGTTTCTCCACCCAAAGCCTCTTAATCTGGTGATGACTAAACTATTTAAGAAGAAAAGAAACTTACATATTAAAAACCCAGATTATGAAAAATATTTTCTTTCTAATGAAAGTCACTCTAATAGCGACTCATTGCCATACAAGGTGTAGGCACTTCATGTCCACTTTGGTCCTTTGACGTGCTCTGGGTCCAGAAGTTGAGCCCCACATCAGGTTTCCCTCGCCGCGTTGCCACCGCACCAGACACAGACCCCAGTCAAAGCCGCGCTGTTCTCGTTCGCAGAGCGGCCGTTCCTGCCTCACAGGGGGCAAGAAGCTGGAGATGAGGTGAGTGTGTACGCATGGAGGAATTACTGCATACAGGATGTGACGTTCACACCGTGGTGTACTGTGCAGCCATTAGAAATAATCAATTGAATCTGTCATTTGGGGGAGGGAGTGAGGGCCGAGGTCCCTGCCTGCCCCCGCAATGAAAACGCAAGATGCAGAAAAGTTCATATCAGATGCCATGACCCGAGTTCACAGAGCAGTGATCACAGAGAGTGCAAAGCTGTGCTGGCCCGCGTGTTTGCACACTGAGACGGGAGCGTGGGGAGGGGCGTGCTGAGGACGGTGGTGGGCACCGGCCGTGGGGAAGGAAGGTGCGGCAGAGCGGGCCTTCACGGGCAGGGGAGGGGGTGGGGGAAGGGAATGCCAAGAAAAGGAGAGACAAGAACGTGCACGCACGTATATAAAAGCATGTGTATTTAAATGTGATTTTAAAAGGAAAGTTGAAATTAATCACCAAGTTTAACAACTAAATTCTCCAACCTGATCATCTCTTTTCTTTACTCCCTGGGCAGCTTGACTTAGAAGCCCATCCCACAACTTCTGCACGCTGAAAAAATACTGGCTGACTCTGTATCGTTGACACACACAGTTTTTTCCTCTTCCTCTGGGTCCAGAAACTTTCCAGATCAAAGTTTATCGCCTCCTTACTAGCCCTGAGAGGTAGATAGAAATTTACTAAGTATTACTTGTTCGTATCAGAAAAAGAAAGTTTCCCTAGGAAACAAAGTATACTGACAAGACTTTTCCAGTATAAATTTGAGCTGAGATTATGGACCAGAAATTGATACCAGAAATGTCCTGGATGATGGCAGACTTAGGGCCACAGAAGCAGAAGACAGTCCTGCCACCAGGGTACTGACAGCCCAGAGGACAGGAAAAGCGCCGAGGACTTGCGACCCCCTAACTATAACAGAAAATAGCCCCAGCAGGGGGGTGTCCCCGGGTAGGCTTCGCTGTCGCACTTCTAGAATAGTGGTGGTTGGACTCGCTGTTCATGAGAACACCCTTGAGAGCATGTGAACTCTGCCTTGTTCACCCCTGAAACCAGCACTTCAAAAAGAGCACTTCAAATGCCATTGTTCAGGAAATGTTTGCTGGGAATCAACCCCTCTTTTTGTTGCTGGTGCCTAGCACAGTAAGTAGCATCTGTTAGTTGTACAGTTCCTGAGTGATTGGATCAGTGGGCGTGCCAGCTGGTCTCAGGGTTAGGCTTTCTAGGAAAGGAACTGATGAAGGTAGCTTAGACGGAAAGGGAAGTCGGGGCCTAGATTTCATGAAGATAAAGGACAGGTGCAGGGGAGACAGGAGTAAGACAGGAGTTGTGGTCAGGATGCAGAACAGAGGCATCTGAAATTCCAGCAGCACGGCAGCTCTGGCTGCTAAGGTGTAGTAGCTGACGCTGTAGATAAAGTGCCCTGGTGATCAGGGCGGAGGCTGCCCACTACCAAAGTAACCAGCTCCCTCCCTGATCTCCCTGGAGCAAAGCCCACTGTGAAGCGAGCCCAGCCAGCACCCACAAAGTTTAAGCAGGTTTTCAGTGCCTCACTTTTAAGCTTGAGTGGACGACCAGAGATTGCCAGACAACTGAGAAAAGCCTCTCACATTAACCTTTTCGGTACGGGTGCCGGATATATCCA
>VMDR010000030.1:609077-638106 GCA_007922815.1 Macrotus californicus
ACCGAAAGGGTTAAAGAGAATCCAAAGGGAAGAAGCACCCCGAAAGGAACAAAGGTAATATAGGCCATGCAGAAGAACTTCAGAAAAACCCTAATTAATATCATCAGCTAGAATAGAGATAGATGCTTTTGCATCTATAAAACAAGAAGAGTGTTATGTAAAAAGAGCAACCAGAGAATAAAAATTATCGACAATTTTAAATATCGTGGAATTAGAAATTCCATCAGAGGATTGGAAAACCAATTGAGCCAAGCACCCAGAAAGTTGAGAACTATGGTAGTAAAAAGAGCAGAGAATATAAAAGACAAGTTGTAGATTATCAATACAAGAGCTTCGGTATGTTGTAATTTAGAAACCAGAAGATGTTTACAATCAAACAGAAGAACAGAAAGACACCCATGCACTCGTCAGGAAACTCCAGAATTCTAGGGATGAAGAGGGAGGGGCTTAGGAAAATAAATCACCGGAACAGGCCCGGAAAGCACAGTGGTGTCAGGCTGCTCTGGAGCAGGCGCAGCGGCACAGGGCCTTCAGAGCCGATTTCAGCCTAGAAGTCAGTATTCAGCCAAGGCGTTAGTGAAACCGAAAGGTGGCCCAGAACAACTTTCAGACTGCATGGTCTAAAGAAATCCAAAAATCACTCTCCAACACGGCCCTCCGTGAAAAGACACTGGGAGAGGTTTTCCAGCGAATTGACGGCGTAACTCAAGAAGGAAGACGAGGGAGGTGGCAGCACGACTAGCTAACAAGTTCAAGTCAGCACTAACAGATGAGCGACCGTGTTTCACTGAGGAGTTGGCACGTGTGGTTCCTTCTGCTTAATCTGTTAGTTCCTCCTTTCCCCTGTGACGTCCAGGGTGATAGGAACAGCACAGTGGCACAGAGAAGAATAATTAAAGTACGATAAAAGAGTAATTATAGGCCCCAAGAAGATACACGAATGTCCAACAAGCATATGAAAAGATGTTCAATATCATTAGGGAAATGCAGATCAAAACCACAGTAAGTAGTCAAACGAATGAAAACAGAACAGAATGGTGGGGGGCTGGGGCTGGGGGGGCCACAGGCAGCTATTTCATGAGGGCGGTTTCAGTTCTGCGGGATGAAAGGAGTTACGGAGATTGTTTGTGCAGCAGTGTGAGCGTCACGTTCCTGGACTGCACGGTTACAGAGGGTGAAGATGGTAAATTTTATGTATATTTTGCCACAAAATAAAATTTCTTTAAAAATAAACTAAGGAGAGGATCTATTAGAAAACTGGAAGCAGACTGCTTCCAGTCCAGAGGAGGCTGGGCTGCAGGCCCTGGAGAGATTGGAAATGAAGGGGAAAGGGCTTCTGTTTTTACCTGGGGGGGGATGGGGTATAAAAACAAGAAGAATTTGTTGGTGAGGAAATTAGTACAAGAGGAAAAGAAACACCCTAGGAAGTGTAAAAAAGAAAGAGCCACACAAGGAATCACAGTATACCACCTAGCTCTGCAGTGAACATTTATATGTTCTTTATAGCATTTATATATAAGTATAATAACACTTATTATGTACATGTTGTATGTAATGACATCTATCGATTTAGCTGAAAGCCGTGATGACGTAGGAGACAGGGCACAGCAAGAACCAAATCCATACCCGTCGCTATAGAGATGAAGTCACTAATGACTCAAATCGGTAAGTCAAGAGACAGCAGTTTGAGCTCGTGTTCAGAGACACGGAGGGGCGTGTAACTGAGAAAGAGGAAAGCGCAAGAGAGGGAGCAATGTGCTCTTTAAAAGACAGATCAGTGGAGAGCCATCCAGAGGGCTGTTCTGAAAGAGCCGAGATGTCGCGGTGTTACCTCTACATTGAGGGCCTGTGGGCCCTGGAACAGGGAGCCTGTCTTTGCTGTTACAAGGCTTTTTAAAAAATATTTATTTATTTTTAGAGAGGGGAAGAGAGGAAGGAAGAAAGGGAGAAAAACATCAGTGTGTGGCTGCCTCTTGTGTGTCTCCTGCTGGCGACCGGGCCCACAGCCCAGGCACGTGCCCTGACTGGGAGTCGAAACGGCAGCCCTTTGGTTTGCAGGCCGGCACTTGATCTGCTGAGCCACACCAGCCACGGCTGTTCCGTAGGTTTTATACTGTGTATGTTTTTTCTAGGAGCATGTATTACTTCACTGAGTAAAAAGGTGATTTGACATTGTTTTTTCAAAGTTATTCATGAGAAGCGGCAGAAACTGCACACCGAGAGTTACAAGGAGGACAGATGACTGCTAGTGGGGGGATGAGATGACACTGTTGAAGAGCACTCACTGAACTGTGCTCTGTCGTACGGACGTGAACTCCTCGGGCAGGAAAGTGCAGGCGCCTCGCAGCCATGCGAGCCCTGTAGTTGGAAGCGTTTTGTTTCTGTTTCAGGAAAACCTTAGCGGTACTGTTCGGGGAGTAGCTGGCTGGCTTGAATTAATTTAATTTTCAGAGTAATAGAATTAAGCAAAAATCATTTGTATTCCATCTATTGAATATCTGTTAATAACATAGCTGTACGTGCCTACTCGATTAAGTTTACTACCTGGAGATAGTTCAAGGCTTTTGTGTTTGTGTGTGGGTTAGAAGGCGTGGCAGTGGGGCGGGCAGCCACCACATACATGCCTGGGTTCTGTTGGTCCGCTCTTCCTGAGCTCTGTGGCTGCAGCTCGGTGATCACAGCGCCACCTCCTCACTCCCAGGGCTTGCCTGGCCCTTGTAGGAGTGTTGTGAGTGCAGATTTCTTGGGGAAAATGTTCCTGGAAAGTATCATCTATGAATCATAACTGGTCTCCAAACCTGATAAATGAATGTATGGCCCTTCTTTAAACGTAGTTTTTCTCAACCTTGGCTGAGCACTGGAGGCATCTGGAAGCTTTAAAACCGTCTCATGCCTGGGTCCTACTCCAGAGGGCTCCTGAAAAGGTTGGCAGCCTTGGCGCTGGAAGCTTTCAGAGCTTCCCAGGTAATTCTGATGAGCAGCAAGCCTGAGAACCGCTGTTTCACAGGAAGAATATTCTCTAAGCATGCCCCCATGTTGATTTAAATTACTTTTCTTATGATAGTGTTTAAATATGTACAAACTGATCCTAGGTTGAAATATCTTGTGCACGTGGTTGTGTATAAAACCTATTTACAAATTAAAAACAAACTGCAAAATGAACAGATTCAAACCAAGCATTGATGGGCAGATAGCGATGCTCCACCGGGCTTTTGTGCGTGTGTGCCTTCTGCTTCGGCTGTAAAACCTCCCCTCCCACTTGTGCCAGTCCCGTCCAATGGGGAGCCAGAGACCGTGCGGCGGTACGCGCACCACCAGAGGTTCATTGTAAAGAGTACTGAGCTTGGGTGAAAGAGTGACAGTAGAAAACTACAGTGCTGGGCCGAAGGAGAGTGCCCTCCCCACGGCCGGGGTCATTCTCCTGGAGAAGGTATAGCTGCAGCCCACTGGGTGGCAGGGCAGCCTCTGGTTTGCGGGGGCCAGACCTGGGCTGCACTTGCCAGGCAGCAGGAAGAGTTCCCTGGAGCACAGCCGGTAGCCAGTGGCACAGGCACACAGGAAGTGGAGACCCTGGTGGCAACCCTCCTGCTGGCAAGGTGCACCTGCATGGCTGGGCACGCAAGTGTGCAGAGGGAGCGGAGGTGTTCTTGCGGCAGGCATGGAGCACATGGTATCCAGTTGGGAGAGCCATGTCCTGGGGAGGACCGTGAGGGACAAGTGTCAGGGTGGGACAAGCAGCAAGAGGCCTTGGAGCACACAGGGTCTGTGTTGAAAGGGTTGCACCTCCACAGGGTAGTGCTTGGTCTGGCTGGGACAGAACCTAGGAATCTGTGTGTTTAGTCGGTGCACCCGTGATTCTGATGACTTTGGTCCTGGCGACAACCTTGAAGGGAGCCGGGCCTGGGGCTGGACTGTGGGGACTGTGTCTTGCTCCTTTCTGTGCCCTGGTTGCCCAAGGAGAGGCTGGTGTTCAGGAGGGTGCTGAACGGATGGCCGGCTGGACCACTCAGGAAGGCAGGCGCCTTGCTGTCGTGCACAGGCCTGTCCCAGCGGGGACAAGTCCGCACGAGCACCGCCACCTCACAATTCCCTGAGGACCCTCTGTTTTTATTTCTTGATTTAAGATGGACTTGTACTGATATCCCTTTTCTTTGTATTTAATAGGGAGAGAGAACGAGAAACACGAAAAGAGGAACATTTGATGGAAGAAAAGAAAAAGAAAAAGCCGGAAGAAAAGAGAAAGAAGGAAGGTGCTCAGAGAAAGGTCTGGCTGCAGTCGCGGCTCCCTTGTCTTCACACTCGTGTGTCTCACCCGCATTGCCGGCCGCTCCGTCGGTTTCATGTCGTTGCTCTTAGAGATCCGTGTGCTGAGTCTGTGATTAGCAAACAGTGGGTGTTGTGCTAGGGAAGTAAGTCAATATGGGGTGACAGCCACAAAGTGTCTTTCTTAAGGATGGAGACATACTAGAGCCGTGTTTTAAAGAAGCTTGCTTTCGGTCGTCGGTGTGAAGAACGTTCACACTCCAGTGAGCTGCCCAGAGGTGAGGAAAGGGCCGTCGACTGAGTTTATTAGAGAGCTGGAGATGATTTTGTAACTTTGGCGAATGTTCTTCTGCAAATCCTATTAGTAAATATTGAAAATTGTAAGTCCTTAACCTTAGAGTCATGCTTGGATTTCCGGCATTTCATGTGCCAAGTTACACCACTTGTTTTTGCTCTTGCCTGGTTTAATGTATCTAGTGGTTTAAACTGTATACCTTCTAGACTTTACTAAAATACAGAGCTCACCTGAGCTCCCGGAGAGATTTGTCTGCCGGTAGACCAGTAACGGCACACAGTTAATAGCGTGTAGACAATTAGACATTATTCCCAGAAGTACAATAAATGGACTGGGTAAAAACTTCTTCTTAAAGTTTCCTATTAAAGTCTGCTTATAAACTTTCATAGATGTGTCGCTCCACACATTATTCCTAAAGAGTTTCTAATTTTTTTTTCAGGCTGCTGATCAAAAAACCAAAGGTAAGTTTATTTTATTTGTGGGGGGCACGTTTTATGGCAGTACCAGACTCCTTATGATAAAGATGACTCTTCCTTAATTGATGGTTAAAACCAAAGGCTCTAACCCTGGCTCTGAATCTGCTTTTTATTATTCACCGTGAAGTTCCTCCTTTATCACTGGTTTGACATCTGCGTCTCACGGGCGTTTGTTTAATCTGAACGCCGAAAGATCGGCCTGTTAGCTTTCTGAAAGCACTTCGCAATCTCCCTTGGCTAATTTCCACCCAACAAGGATCAAACTGATAAATCGCTTCAGTTTGATTAAGAACAACCAAAGGATCCTGAATCCTTTTAAAGCTTCTCATTTGTCTATGCCAGCCATTTATAACAAGAAGAACTATGTTCTTTATGCATCCCCTCTTTGCGTATTAATATGTGAGGTTTCTTTTTATCCTCCAAGTCCAGAATTTGCTTGTTACTGTCTTAATGGGTGTCGGTGGAAACACACGTGATGATCTCAGTCACTCAGGCGTCCCTGGGATTGCTGAGAACGAGCAACCTGGAAGTGCCACCCCGAGCCTCTTCATTTTGTCCTTGACATGAGGAGGGACACTTACTCCATTTCTTTAAGCCTTAGGAGTTCCCTGTTTCCAAGGGGAAAGGTAATGAGAAAGTAATGCCGCCCTCATGCAGCTGGGGTCAACATGGAACGCGACCTCGCAGGAAAAGGGCACAGTGCCTCGCACACAGGTGGTGCTCATTACAAAGTGGCTGTAACCTATTGTATTGTTTTTGAGCTTTTATTTCCGGCAGACTATCATATATGCACACAGTTGCACACGCAGACACATGCGCTGTGGAGACTTGTGCTTGATTCTTGTGTGGCATTTTATAGTTTTCAAAGTAAAGTTTGTTTCTTATCTCATTTGACCTTCATAAGTGGGCAGAGCAGGTGTTAGTCTGCAGTGGAGACACTGAGGCTGAGAGCGTGAGTTCAGTGGCTTGCTCTTGGCCAGGCAGTTAGTGTGAGGAAGGGTCGCAAGGGCCTGGCTCCTGGCCCCGCAGGGTCCCCAGACCTCTCCACTGGGCGGAGTGGACACGAGGCGGAGACGGGGTTCACAGAACACAAGTCGTCGTCAAAAAGGACACACCTGTTTGCACTCTCAGAAGCCGTGTGAATTTATGTAACACGAGGTCCAGGGGGCTGTGGGTTAGGGTTGCATTTGAATTGATGATCTTGAATAAGAAACAGTGGTTTCTTTTAATAGTCATTTAAAAGTACAGAATTATTGCTCTGAATTGTCCGTTTCCTTCTTTTTTTTTTTTTAACATTTTGAGAAGTTTTTACAGCCTGATTTGGTATGAGCTACATTCCATTGTCATTGTCATTGGAGTTATTTTCTCTTCAAATAGTGACAGTTGCTAATGGTCACGTCCTGATCCTGAGTGACTTGTCCCATCGCCTTCCCCAGCTATTGTTTTCTCTGCTGTCCCGACTCGTGTTCTCACTGCTGACTCGGGACTCTACAGGGCCCTCATCTTCTCCTTTTGTCTTCCCTAAACTACTGCTCATTGGGTGCAATCTGTCAGTGACCGTACTATCACTAGCCTCAGAACGGATCATAATTATGATTATAATGTCCTTCTAAACAAAAAAATGCTTTTTTTGAATTATCAATAATCTAACAGTGCGGCTAGGTCACTCACTCATTCACGGTTTTCTCAGCCTCTCCATTACTGCAGTGCACATGACAGTGAACTGCCTGCAGGCTGGAGGCCTGAGTGACCGAGTGCCTGTGGGCCCGTGCGCAGGCCTGTGTGGACGCGAGCCGCAGGGCAGGGGCAGGTGCCCCCACACATCACGGGTGCAGCCATTGAGTGGGCTCTGCTGCTCTGGTCCGTGTGGGCAGAGGGCGGGGTTGCCCTGACCTCACTCGCCCGGCGCCCGGCTCCTAGCGCCCAGCGCTGTCGGTAGGCTGGCTGGCGCCTTCAGGCCAGTCTTCACAGAGCGTTAATTATACTTAAAAAGTTTTTAGTTTTTGCAGTAACCATTGAGCTTGATCAACGAATCTTCTAAAGATGGATGTAGAACAGATACCACTAGAAATTTCTTTTGTGATGAGTTTATTCTAATATAGTATGCTTCCTGTTCCCACCCTGGAATCTTACAGTTTTATCCCTGATTGTTTTTCAAATCCCAAAGCATGATTTCTTTGGTGAGGTCATTTTCTTCTTGTATAAGATTCAGGCCAGTTGAGTTAAGCATGTTTGCAACACTGTACTACCAGCATCTACCCCTAGCATCCCGCCCTGGCGTGAGGTGGGGCCCTGTTTCCCCAGCTTTAGACATGCGGGCTCTGCGGAGGGGGGCGGGGGGGGGTGCCTCCCACTGGTGGCTTCCCTCTTGCCTCTCCCCAGGTCGCCCTCCTCATGCCTGCCTGAGAATGCAAGTCCTATGGTGGGGCGGTGCCCTGCGGTGGGGCAGTGGTTGCTCAGTCGACTTTCCTTATTTCCCTGAGATGAGAACACGGGGAACACAGTCTCCGTGGAAACGATGAGCACTGCCTAAAATGAACTGAAGGCACTTCCAGTCCCTGCTTCTTGAGACGCTCACCCATCAGCATGCTGTTGCCCACCCTCGAAAGCATGTTTTTGTGAATGCGCACGTACAGGTCTGTTTCACACGTGCTCCCTGCTGCTTCTCGAGGCTGACACTCCCTGTTACCTGCCACTTGTAAGCTGGTTCACACACAGGTAGTCCCTCATGAGTTTCCCCACTCCTTGTCTTTGCCCTAGTGACGGAAGGAAGAGCCAACTGCACATACTCACCTGTTACACCTTCGCGAAACCCTGGTTCTCTCATACTAGGGGAAGGGGCCTCAGAGGCACTCGTGCTGCAGACTACCGTGGCCTTGTGCATGGCGTCTCTGCTGGGGTGTCCCTTGGGTCTGTTGCGCTCCAGTAGTCGGTATTCTTCTTCATTTGGGGCACCGCCCTGAATTCGGTCACCGACAGTAGCTTTACATGTGATGTGATGGCTTTGTGGGCCTAAATTTTCCATATTGTCTTCCGGATTTCAAATGGATTTAATGTTTTTTATTTGTTGTTGTTTTTTAGGGTTAACTATAATACTACTCATAAATGTGAAGTGAGCTGAATTTGGGGATTTTTAGCCAGATTTTCTGAAGTTCATAAAATAGAAAAATAAGTTTTCATATAAAAAGCTCAAAGTAAATTATTTTGTGTATGAAAGTGAATATGTTAATGACCCAATATGGCACAAATTCCATATAATTAATGGTTTATGATTTTAGGCCAGCCATGTACTTTTTATAAATTCATACATTTTAAGTAGTTGCCTAATCTTGCTGGAAAGAAGTACAGATTTTTCAATCAGGTATTCTTTGCCATGCGTTCACTTTGTAATTGTTAATCTTAAAAAAACCTCTGCGTGCTTTTGTTCATGTAAATCAACCGAAAACGTGTACTTCCAGAGGCCTGATGATGGTGAACGATAAGGGCGTCGGGGTCACGCACCCCAGTCCTGGTGCTGGACTGCTGTGAAGCCTCGTTCTGCACTTCTCTGTCATAAAGCTGCTTCTCCACGTGAGTGAAGAGCAGCGACACTGTGCTTCAAAGCTTGCTCTCCCAGCCTCGTAGTCAGGTGTGGGTGAGAACCGGCAGGCTCCTGTGCTTCGCCGCTTCAGTGGCGCTTCCGAGAGCTGAGCTGAGGCAGGGGATTGTTGTTCGTTCGTCTCTTGGGGTCTCAACGCAATCAGCAGCGGAGAATATTTACAAAGCTGCAGATCTGTGTTTTCCTGACTGCGCTGTGCATTAAAAGTAGCCAGATTCCTTGAATTTACATGTATCCATATTCATATAAAGCAAAGTATTATTTTGAGTGTATGAGTTACTCTTAAAGGCAATAGCTAAAAGTCTAGTCAGCATGCTTGACACAATGTGTTTTATAAAATATGGCATTTTATTTGCCTATCTATAAAATTAATAAAATCTTAGAGCTTGAAGGATCCTTAGAGATTATCCAGTTCCTGTGTTAGGTAGGAAACGAGATTCACAGAGGTGAAGTGATTCTGACAGCTAGTTTGTCCAGACTAGAACTAGAACCCTTGTCTTCTGGTCGTCAATTATATATTTTTTCTGCTATCATTTTAAGAAGTAATTTAGGAACTTTTCAAGTAAGGCTGAAAGAAATTCCTAAGAGTTAAATTATAGGAGAGAGCTCTGTGGGGTGGTATCTTATTAGGATTTCCAATATTAGGTATGTCTTTAGCCATGTTGTTCTCTGTAAAGTACCGTCATGCACTGCGTAAGAGCGTTTCAGTCAGTGACGAGCCGCGTGCATGACAGTGACCCCGTAAGATTATAGTGGAGCGAATGTTCTGTCACCTAGTGTCGTAGCCATCAAAAGGTCATAGTGCACACATCCCTACCTGTTTGTGGTGACGCTGGTTAGACACACCCACCGCACTGCCCGCCATACGAAAGTGCAGCGTGCACAGTGGTGTGTGGCGTGTGGTGCTTGACACCGGTAACGCACCACTGCACTTCCAGTTGTTGTTTTAGAATGTATGCTTTCTACTTAAAGCAAAACGTTTGCTGTAAAATAGTAGCCCTCATATGCTGGCAGCAGCGTGTCAACTAAGCATAAATGAATCAGGAGGCTTCACAAGTTTTATTCAAGGGTCTTAAATGAATTGCAGTCCTGGAGCGTGTTTATGGTAGAAAGCATGTTCTTGAGAAGAGTCAGTGCTCTGTTCTTAGCTAAGGACTGGCCCACGATGGTGATCTCCCAGGTGCCCAGTGGTCTGGACACCTACCTGCACGCCCCTCCTGAGTGTTTCAGAGGGGCATCTCCAGGCTTTCTGTAGCTCCAGGCACTGACGCACAGCTGAGCAGTTCAGGCGTGTACGTTTCCAGCCGGTTGAGCTAAGATACAATTAATTGCTCCCGTCTCAGCCCGTTCTGACTGAAGTCGTTTTGTTAGCCTGCCTGCAGTGACTCCATCTCGTGTCTTCACTCCCCTGTGAGCCTCATGCCTCTCCTGTGTGCTGCGTCTCTTGAGGGCGTAAGTTTCTCTCGTGCTTGATTTGGTCTTGTTTCGTTTACCGTGGCCCCTGAGCGTTGGCGCAGCGACAGAATGTGAGGATGCGTTTCTCCGAACGTACCCCTTCGTTAGGTGGTGCATAACTGTATTTAATTTTACTGCGGAACCCCTGCTGGGAGGAAGATATAATAAGTGCATTAATTTTTTTCCCATGAGGACAAAAGAAAGTGCATTAAGATGTGGCATTTTCCTGCTGATTATAGGCAATTTGAAAGGATAAAAATTTATTGGGAAAAAAAACTCACCAGGTACGTAAATACAAACTCGTGATTAAATTTTAGAAGGAAGGAAGTAAACCCGTTACAACAGGGAAGCACACTGCTTCTCTGCTACCAGCCCTTTCAGCCGCATGTGCCAGAGGTGCTTGTGTAAAGTCCCAGGTGAAGCGAGAGGGCACACCTCCAGTCAGTGCAGCTTTGCGCTGACGTGCTGTCGCAAAGGCAGTGCCCAAGTTTAGTGAAAGCTGACAGTCTGCTTCCTGGGAAATAATTTATCAGATTACCTGCTCTTCTTTGTTTTTGTTTTCTAACAGCTTTACTGTGTCTCAGTTGACTTGCAGTGAACTGCACTTACTTAAAGAGAACGATGTAATGCGTCTTGGCACCTGCATACCTGTGCAGCCGTGCCCACAATCAAGACGACAGCCGTCATGCTTGGAAGGTTCCGCACACCCTCCCCACCGCTCGGTCTCCTTCCCGTTGCTGTGGAGGTCTCTCCGCCCTAGACCGTTGGGCATGCAGACAGAGTCACACAGCACGCACCCTTGGCTTCTCTCACGCAGCTAACGCTTTTGAGAGGCATCCCTGTTGTTGCGTGCGTCAGTAACTCATTCCTGTAACTGCTGAGCGCCCTTCCGCTGTTTGGATGTGTGTCAGCACTTGTTAGTCCGTTCACCTGTATGTGGACGTTCGAGTGGTCCCCAGTTTTTAGCTCACGTGAATAGTTTCCGTGAACGTTCAGGTGCAGGTCTGTGTACGGGCACGCACTTCGTTTTCCCTCTGGTAAATGTGTGTAGGAGGAGAGTGGCTGGGTGTTGGAATGAGATAAGTGCGTGCTAGAGCTGTCACCCTCCTGTTGTCCCTGAAGTTAGCTGTGAAAACAAGGACAGGAGGGCTGTCTTCCTCCAGTCACCCTGAGACCACCCAGCAGGCCCTTCGAACTGAGCGCAGTCCTTGTGCGCTGCGTGGAGGACTCTAGGGCTGAGCGCTTAGACCAGAGGAGCCACTGGAGAGCTCCAGGTGGGGGTGTGACCTCAGGAGCTGTCTGTTTTAGAGAGGCCGCTGAGCATGCCAGATGGGGTGGGACCGAAACAGGTGGAGAGCGGATCAGGGGCAACAGGTGCAGTTAGACCACTGACTGCATAGTTCAGACGCAGGTGCCTAAGCCGACGACGGGTCAGGTGGACGGGAAGGGGTCAAGTTGATGCATAGACTAGGTTGAGCTTAGAAACTCCCTGGGCTGATGGTTTTGTTCAGCAGGTGCTTTTACCAGTCACCTGCTGTTTGCCTGGCACTGCGCTGTTCCTGTGGGGAGAAAAAGGCGTAAGAAAATAGATAACCTTCCCACTCTCATGGAGCGTAGAGATGTTTCGGGAAAGGACTAACCCCCCAGCACAGCGCTCTGAGTGTCATTGCTGACTGAGGCGCCTAGCGTGGAAGGAACGCCATTTCACGAGAGCGTAGAGCAGAGGGCCTGACCTAGGCTGGGCTGTGGGGGCCTCCTCAGAGACGCTTCAGTGCGGTCTGAAGGATGACAAGAGTATAACTGGGCCTGGGCCAGGGGAGAAGGCCAAGCCCCCACCCCCCACACAGAGGGGACATCATTGGCAAAGGCAGCTGCTAGAGGGTGGCATTTCACAGGTCCTGAACAAACAAGCCAGCCTTGCAGGTGAGTGGTCAGCCAGAGGTAGAGTGTGTCACAGAGGCAGGAGGCCGGTGGGGACAGCCTGGGCAGGGCATGATCGAGAAGGCGTGTTCCGTTCCCTCCAAGCAGGAGGAAGCATCTTTTCAAAATCAGTCTGCATATGGCCAGTCCTCCTCCCAGTTCCTCCCAGCTTGGAGGAAAAGGAACACACACGACCAAGGTTGGAGTCGTTGAACTCGGGCTCCCCCTTCTGGCAGTTTGATGGAGTCTGCGCTCTGGGGGAAACACCCCAGCGTTGCTGCCCCTCCACAATCTGTTAATTCAGTGAAGAGGATGGGCACTGTGAGGCGCAACTCCACGTGAGCCTGGGCTTGTGAGACTGGGGTTCGCTGTTTTTCGAGAGCTGGTTCGACTCCGGACAATGTCGTGTGGGGAGAAAGGAGGGCTGCTGGTGAGGGAACTGAAGCCAGACACTCCGTGGGCTTCACCCTTCCTGTCTGTCCAGTCTCGTTCGGGGGTGTTCCAGCTGACCTCACAGGTAGAAGAGACTATGGAAAAGCCAATATATATGAATGCTGCGTTGGTCACGTGACTTTACCATACACAGCTATCAAACTTTTCTATTTTAATCTTTGCAAGCAGCTGGCTGTTCAGAAAAACTTAGAACTATTTGCCTGTAGGATAAACAGAACGTTTTTTTAGAGGAGAAGAATCCAAGGACCAAAACAAAGTAAACTTCTAATGAAACCGTTTTTATTGCGAGTATTCATTAAAACAATTTTACTTTAACATTTATGTTACTCAGTCTGACATATTTAGAGTAGCACTTAAGTTAATATCTTTTAGAAAGGTAATTAATATATGAGACTAGAAAATATCTGTCAGTAGCATTTCCCATCAGCAACAGACGCTAAGTTAATGTAGTTAGTAGTTAATGAGTCTGTGCTCATTTTGAGGTGGGCTCCAGAAGTTGCCATGGTGACACATCAGCCAGAAGCTGTCAACAGAACAAACAGGAGGCCACTGCTTTGTACCCCCAGGGACAGCCAGTAACAGGCAGATGGACCCTCATCGGGCATAGCCGTCCCTGCCTGCATCCCATTGTTCTCGGGGAGCTGCTCACTGCCGCGCTTGCTGCGGTGCCGGCTGCAGGAGAGGTTGAAACGGGAATTGCCGGTTATTTTAGCACAGGAGAGTAGCTCTCCATCACAGTCACATTTGCCGATGGTCAATCACAGATGTTTGATTAAATTTAAATTTTAAGAGATTCTGAATCTTTCAGTATATATTCCAAAATAACTAGAATTAATGTATGATTTTTTGAACATTTTTTCTTACTGTCTTGTGGTTTGTCTGCATAGGAGAAATTCTATGCTTTACATACAAAACTTTTTTTTTTTAAAGATTTTATTTATTTATTTTAGACAGAGGGGGAGGGAGGGAGGGAGGGAGGAAGAGAGGGAGAAAAACATCAATTTGTGGTTGCCTCTCCAGCATCCCCCACTAGGGACCTGGCCTGCAACCCAGGCATGTGCCCTGGCGGGAATCGAACCGACGACCCTTTGGTTCACAGGCCAGCACTCAATCCACTGAGCCACAGCAGCCAGGGCTACATACAAAACTTCTTAAATTCTAAGATGCCATCAATTATAGGATATATCATTGATTTAATAATGTTTTATGGATGGAGTAGGATGAATGAGGAAACTAATTTATGCACCGATTGGCCCTAGTTGGTATGGCTCAATGGAATAAGTGTCGGCCTGCAAACCAAAGGGTCACCGGTTCAAATCCCAGTCAGGGCACATGCCTGGGTTGTGGGCCAGATCCCCAGTGGTAGGTGTGCAGGAGGCAACCAATTAGTATATCTCTCACACTGATGTTTCTCTCCCTCTCCTTCTCCCTCCCTTCCCCCTCTCTGAAAATAAATAAGTAAAATCTTGAATGAATTAATGAATTTATGTACCAATTGTAAGATTCATCCAAATTTCAGAAATAAGACATGTTAAAATGTGTGGGCTCAAATGTCCCTCTAGGCTAGCACTTACCTATAAACAGTTACTTTTAAAATATTCCTGTGATCCATTGCATGCCTGCTTGTCAGCATGTGTTGGGCTCATGGTGGCAGCCTTCGGCATTCTAAGTGAGGTGTGCATAGGTAAGTTCTGGTGCTGGACGTGCCACTAGGCGGAAACCACTGTTGAACCTAGCGCCTGCCGTACACCACGAGGTCCAGCTGGATGACAGACTTGCTAAAAAAAAGTCCGTGCTCTTCACCATAGTTTGGCCGAAGAATCTAGAGCCATGCCAGCTATTTTAAGCAGAAATGAGTTTAAATACAGGGACTTGGGTGTTTATAAAATCACCACGAGGCTAGGAGAAGGGGCATGCCCTAGCCTAGGCCTCCAGAAAGGACCCCCCCCCCCAAAGCATCCTCCTGAAGAGCTGCTCCTGGGAAGAATCAGAAGGCCCCACGGCACTGCTGGCGTCACCTGTTCAGAGTCACTGCTGTAGTTTCGCAATCCTGAGGCTGGCACCAGTGCTGTCTCTCACTGCCACTAAGGCGGTGATTGGGAACTGGACCCGCACAGGAACCCCCACCAGCCACCCCCAGGGCCATGTCCACCCTGGGAGCAGAGCTGCACTCGCTTGGCCTTGCCTTCCAGGTCAGACTGCAGGCCCCTCTCCCTGGCGGGGCCGGAGGCTCAGCCATGAGGCAGACCTTGTCCTGTGCTGGGGTGCGTGTTGGAGGAGAGGGGACAACTGTGACAACTGCTCTGTAACTTTTTTCCCACAACAGGATGGCTTTATTTACGTTGTATTGTGCTTAACACCTTCCAAACAGTAGAAATGGGAAGCCCAGATTAAGGGAGGCGGCTTAAGGCCAGACGAGGGATCTAATCCCCCCAGTCCTGAGTACCGTTCTCGCTCCTTATCACCCATAACTGCTGTACCTGCTTGGAGTCTCTGCCTGCTTTCTTGCCTTCTTTAGCTCCTATTACGGCTCATTCAGCAGGACTTTGTATTTAATCAGCCTAAAATACTCGCCGCTACTTCTGAGCGGAGGGTCGCTCTACCTGACAACAATTCTTTGACCAAGCTGCAGTCAGGCTACCTACCGGGCCTTCTCCCAGGCCTGGCTGTGCGTTCCCTGGCAGTCCGGTTGAGCAAGAGCCCTGCCGAGTCCGTCTCCCCAGACTCCTCTTCCCCTGCCCACCCCAGGTGGGTCTGATCACTCTGAACTGTTTCCACACTGTTGTTAGGTCTGGTTAGCCTGAACCCCCTGTGTCTGCTCTTTCCTCTTGGTGATTTTCCACCCGTTGACCCCACGCTGCTTCGTGGCTGTAAACCCCACTTACCACGCTGGGCTCCGAGTTGAGCCCAGTCTTCCGCCGCCGTGGTGAAATCCCATCATGCTGTACCTATCTCGACGTCCCAAATCAGGTCAGCCTTACCATCATGAACAATGTCACTGAACTTTTCCCTTTAACGTAACGTAAGCACTCACAGCGCACTTACGGTGTGCCCAGACCCTGCTGGAAGGGGTTCTTTCTGTGCACCAGCAGTCACTCCTCCAAGGACCCCCGGCACGGGGCCGTTGCCCCCATTTCACCCCCCAGTTATTCACATTTTACAGGTGGCACAACTGAGGGACAGAGTGGTAAGTAACTGGCCCAGGATGACGAGCCGGTAAGTGGCCGTGCTGAGGTCAAAACCCCAAGTCTGTACTCTGCATCTCATGAGAGGAGCGCACCCTGGAGTGCGTGCGGTGACCTTGGCGTGGCCTTGGCAGGAGGAGGACACGACCTGAGCAGCTGGAGACCGGGCACCCAGAGGCTTGTTGATTGTTTCATCTTGGTGCCTTTTGGTACATCTTAGATATTTCCAAGTAAGTGTTTAAGGAAACCATGTCTTGGCAGTGTGACATGGTGACCACTTACCCCTCACCTGGAAAAGTGATGTCGGTCAGGGCCACCTGGCTGCAGAGCCCGCACAGACAGCATCTTGGTCAAGTCACCTGTTTGCTGAGTGAGCAGCCAGTGATGGTCACATTAGTTGGCACTCCATGAGCTTGTCATCAGAGGGACCTGCCCCTAGAGAACTGCTCCCCCAAACCGGAGATTCCAGCTTCCCCATGTGCTGCAGCCAAGATGGGGACACCGTGGAGGAGTCCTCCCACCAGGCCACCTGGCCACTGTCCCTGCTGCTGCCATGGGATGGAGTCCAAAGCGCTTACAAAGTCTGTGCCTGCTCTCTACCTCAGGTCTCGTCGCTCCTTCAGCCCTCGCGCTGCAGCCCCACCAGCCTGCGTCAGTCCTGGAGAACACAGAGTCCCCTTCCTATGCACTGTCCCCGCTGTGGGAGTGACAGGTGCGCCTGCACGTCACCTGGCCGAGTTCTCAGGCTCAGCCTAGGTGTCACTTCCTCAGAGGAGCCTTGTCTGAGCCCCTAACCTAACTGTTGCTTTTATCGTGCCCACCGAAACTTGCAACTGTGCACTTGCAGAGTGGCTTTACGGGTCATCTCCTACCAGGCTCTCACCTCCAGGGGCGGGAGCCCTGTCTACTTACTTCCCTCGGTGCGCCCAGCTCCTGGCACAACAGGGCATGTGCTGGCCACCTCCTAAGTAAGACGAGGAGAGGATGGGGGGGACGCTGGCGCGCTTTGTGAGAAGAATGGTAGGGCGAGAGAATGGGGACTTGTCCCCCGCCCTGCGTTCCGGGGTCTCCACAGCACTCGGCATCTGTCAGTGACTGTGGCTTCATGCATCCCATCACGGTGGTCGTTTGTCTTCCCAGCCGCGGTGTGAGCCCCACAGAGTAGGGTCTGCCCTTTCTGTTCACTGCCGCATCCCTGGTGCATCCCTGGTGCCTGAAGAGCGGCTGGGCTGTGGAAAGGTGGGGAGTGAGTGTGCTGAGCAAAGGAGCAGCTTCCACCGCGGTGACCTGGGAGCCACAGGCT
The DNA here is from genome assembly GCA_007922815.1 of Macrotus californicus. Classification (NCBI taxonomy): domain Eukaryota; kingdom Metazoa; phylum Chordata; class Mammalia; order Chiroptera; family Phyllostomidae; genus Macrotus; species Macrotus californicus. Next base: position 626,026 of record VMDR010000030.1, read on the forward strand.
GAGGGGGAGCCACCTGGGGTGTGGACGCCAAAGGGCGCAGGGGACGTGGCACAGTCACAGGAAAGGGATTCTGGCAGACCACCTTCCATTGGAAGGGCACTTCTCAGCAGCATAAGCGGGGAACAGACCTTGTCACTTTCTGAGCCTGCGCTTCCTGACAGTCTGGACAGCAGACTGGAGGTTGGGGCAGTACGGAAGTGTGGGAGGCATAGAGAAGGGAAGGCCGGGGCCTTGACGTGCTGGACGGCCGTGTAGAATGGCTCTGGGGCAGGAGAGAGAATGGGGCGAGGACCAGGGTCCTGGGGCAACCAGGGAAGCTCCTCTGCTTAGTCCAAAATGACAAGGCATGTCGTGAGTTCAGAGAAGGTGCTCCTTCCAGAGCCCCCCAGAGCCCTGGAGGGATGGCCCAGCTCCCTGCCATGCTCTGGCCCCTTCTGGGAGAGCAGCGGCAGGAGTTTGTAGGCTGTTCAGACCCTGTTGTGGCAACGCCCTGGGGACATTTCAGCTAAAGCAGAAGATTGTGTTAGGGTTTGCTTTCCTATGTAACGATTTAACCTACCACCTTTTCACCAGCAGATGTCGCCCTCATTTAAAAGAGGAAAAGGTCATTAGGCAAAGGAGCCTAACCGTAATCTCCAGCTTACTAGCTTTTTGATTAGCTATGTCGTTACTAGCTGGGTGCTATTGTAATTCTTTCTGAATAAAACAAATGATTTGTTGATGACCCATGAAGAAACTCAAGCCAGAGCTGCCCTTGCCTTCTGTGTATGCTGGGTGACATGGGGGTGTGCAGGGCCAGTGGGCTGGGCCTCTGTCCTGCAGGTGTGGCCTGGAGCACCTGTGTGGGGAGCGGGGTGTCAGGATGGCTTCGGCACCCTGCGTAGTGTCTTGGGCCGCAGTAGATTAACTTGGATCCGAAGACAGGGTATGGCTAGCCAGAAATAGCCCATTTGATCTGCTGATAAGAATAGACCCAAAATTTGAAATCCTCCACTTATCAGTTTGATGTTATAATAACTGGCTCCTAGTTTCAAAGATCTGAATAATATTGGCTTCAACCAGAAAAGATTCGTCAGTAGCTCATAGAAAAGAGGCCTGGGGCGCAGCTCCGCGGTCCAAATTCTTGGTTCCCTTGGTGCTGTTGCCGTGCTGAGTGAGGCTTCTCCACCTTTCCCCGGGGGCCTGGGGCGGCTCCCACACCAGCAGCTGCAGCAGTAGCACCTCGGACAGCAAGAAGTGTCTTCTTGCGGAGTGTGAGGGTGGCTGACAGAACACGGGGCTCCAGGCCCTCAGGCTCCTGTTTAACTGAACACATACTTAGTGACGCTTCTGCATGTGGGTTACGGCGCCAGGACTGTAGTCTGCCCAGAGCTGTCAGGAAAGATCACCCGGAAAGCTGGTGGTCTGCCACAGCTGATGGTCCTCTGTGAAAGTAGGCGACTCTTTGCATGTAACACAGTCCTGAGGAACCAGCTCAGACTCACCTCTCTCCAGAAGGCAGACCATGCTGTTCAGCAGGATATAATTCAAGCCACATAAGTCATTTTAAATATCCTAGCCACAACATTTTAAGACAAAAACACAGGTGAGATTACGATTCATAATATATTTTTAACTCAGTATATTCAAAATGTTATCATTTCAACATGAAATCAATGTGGAAATTGCCAGTAAGATACATTTCCTGGGTTTTGCACTAACTGAAATGCAGTGTGTGTACACGTACAGACCACCTCGATTCAGGTCTCCAGTGCTCGGCAGCCACCTGTGGTGCGTGGCCCTGACTCCTCTGAGACTGCCACTCAGTGCCTGCCATGTGCTTCCTCAGCCAGTTGCCGGCTCACTTAGGTGAGGTGCCCTGTGTGCTCCACCTCCCCGCAGCACCCCACGCCGTCCTGGGCTCAGACCCAGCACATCCTCGTTGGGCCTTTGTGCACGTTCCGCTTGAAGGGTGGCAGCTTCCAAGCAGCACTGTCCAGTAGGCAACTGGAGATCGAGGCTGGACTAAAGCAGAGGGCAGCATGGGACAGTATTTGGGCGTCAGTGAAACTGGATGACCTTTCCAGAGAGTCCAGGGCAGAGGAACGAGTCCAAAGACTTGAAGCCCGTTTGTGGTCATGGGGCCCGCGGAGCCAAGAGGAGGCTCTGAAGGACACAGGAAGGGCTTGGGCAGCTCACCCGTCTTCTGTTGGCAGGTCTAACAGAGAGCGGGTTTTGTTTAACTCGCAGCTCGTGCTGGGTCTCCAGGAGCAGTCGAATAAGCTCTTGAGCCCGATGTGTTTCCTTTGTTTACTGTAGTGGCAGCCCACTGCCTTTTCATTCAAAATTGTAAAGAAGACAGGTGTCCTCACAGGTGGAGAGGAGCCATGGAACTAATTAATTAACTGTAATTATTCTTATTTTTAAAACCCAAAACGCCCACACCAGACTTTGAATGAGCTGTCGACAGCAGTGGAGCCAGGCAGACCCAGGAAACTGCAGTGTGGTCAAGAAGTGGAGGGTGTGCTGGGCTTCGGGACCAGGGGTTTGCGGTGGCACAACACGGCATGGCTGTGGTTTCTTGAGCGATCTGAGCCGGGGTACAGAGTGGGGACGGCGGCTTTACTCAGGACTGGGGATTGCTGGGCATGGTGACAGATAAACAGTGAGCAGAGACCTTGCAGACACTGACTGCGGACAGGGAGGGGCTGGCACAGTGGACGGCAGCCCCCCCAGTGTTTCCTGGAAGTGGTGTTGGGGTGTTGCCTGTCTGTACAAGATCTGCACAGAGCTGGGTAAAAAGTCATTTCACGCGGAGCTTTACTCAACTAGGAAACCAGAGACATTTACAGATTGCGTAGACAGAAATTCATTTCAAATCCCAAGATAAATGCGATGTTTGTGGGATATTAATGTTACAAGTGCAAGATAGGAACAGCTGTTGGGCTCAGGCTCTTCTGCACTCGGCATGCCTACCTGCCCTTCCTCCTGCGCGGCCACGGCTCAGACCACCTACAGTGCTGGCCTGCCTGTCAGGGTGAGCCCATCAGGGCGCCACTCCGCACTCCTGCTCCTTTTCGTGGATAAGTTACCGTGAGACCTTCGTTGACGCATCGTCCTCTGAGAGCACTCTGGCTTTCGCCTAACGCGGGCATGCCATTTGCTGGCCAGCCCTGTGCTCTCTTCCAGTGAGTCCCTGACGCAGGGCAGGGGTGTTGCAGACACCCCCCCACAAACGTCGGGCTGTCTGAGTAATCCGGAGGCATGCACCAACGCATGTTCTTTAGATTGCCGTTAGAATTAAAGCAGCATATTTACGTTTTACCTGTGGACATCCAACTTAAAGACCCCGCGGCCTGGCAGTCCTCCCTCCCCTGCCCACCTACCGCTTTCCCGTGGCGGGGCCCGGGAGCCGGGCTTCCATCGGCCCTCGAGCCGAGTCTCATGCAGACTGGAGGGCGAGGACTGCTCTCTGACTTGGCACCCCTTTCGCAGACGAGGACTCTGGTTCCAGGTTACGGTCAAGACCACAGTTCGTTTGTAGGAAAACTAGGTGTCAGACCTCGAACCTAGACCTCAGTCCAGTTCTGTCCCCAAACCCTACATTGTCATTTCTTTCTGATTTTTGTTTCATTTCTTTCGGTTTGGGTTGGGTTTTAAAGGGGGTGTTACTAAAGTTTTGGGGTCTTTTCATTTTGTCCTTGTAGTGCCAGAACCTACTAAGACCTGTTCCAGCCAGCCCCAGCCTGCCGGTACCGGGACCAGTACTTCCACCAGCACTCTCCCCAGCAGCGGCAATGGCAAACGCGCACCGGCCGGCGGCCAGCAGCCAACTGCATCCCGTTACCTGCCTCGAGAGGTGCCTCCACGCTTCCGCCAGCAAGAACAGAAGCAGCTATTGAAGAGGGGTCAGCCGTTGCCCACGGGGGCGCTGACCAGTGCAAGCCCCACCCAGGGTGCTGGGCCTGCGGGGGTAAGCCCTCCTGCCCCGCCTGGAGCCGGCGTGCAGCAGCAGCCCAGTAAGCTCCAACCAGGTAAGACCCCACATGGTGGCAGTCTTTTACCTGGGAACCGATGTGCTATTTTCAGCTTGGTTGCCCAGGAACAAAAGTAGACATATTTGTGTTCATCTTCAGTATATACGTGTAGTAGAGCTAGCTAGATGGATAATGGAGAGATAAATAAATTAATTGATAAGAGGTGATAGATAATAGGTAGGTAGGCAGGTAGGTAGGTAGATAGATAGATAACAGGTAGATTCATTTCCATTGGATTTTAAAGTTTAATTCTCTTTCCCCCACTTACTTATATTATGTCTCACATATTTTCAGATGGCAGTAGCTCCTTTGTCGCTCTCCAGACACCAAAGGTTGGACATCAGTACATATGAGTGTGTCAAGGCAGGTGCTTTGGAACCCTGCAGTGAAAACTTAAGTAACGCCCTTTTCTCTCAGTTTACTAGGAAGCTCATGACCTCCCACACGCCTGCGCTGCAGGGAGGTGGCCGTGTGTTGTGGGAAGCGAGCACTGCTAAATGGAATGCCACACACTCCCAGCCAAACCTGCCCGACAGCCCCTTGCCCTCAGCCCTGCAGTGTCTCAGTCCTGACCTGCCTGCTCCTCACTGGCATGTTGGCCTGCAGTGGCACACAGCTTTGTCTTGGCCCCCAGAGAATCCACCCCTTGCTCGTTTGCTTTCCAGCTTCTAGAATGTGACATCTTGTCTCCCAGGCCCTGTTCTTGGTGTCATGACTTTATGGGTTTAGACTTTAAATTTTTTTTTACTGCAGTTTTAGAGACATTTTTGGAAGAGAACAAAGTACATGCGCTCCACCGCCAGGCTGCTCTGTCCTGCAGTCCGCCTGTCTTAACAGCTGGCCCCGGTCCTGGCGCGGAGACCCTGTTTGCTGGTGGCAGTGGGGTCCAGCTCTGTGATTAGAGAAGGGGGGATGCTTGTGTTAAGATTGGAGTTTGAAAGAAACACGTCACAAATCATGTTAATGTTTTTTCCTTCGTGGGCTGCATTTTAATGTGGGGAATAATTTCAACAGGACATAAAAGTGTCTGTAGTAGTATTTCTCAAAACTGGTGTATTTGAAACAAATTTAGACAGCTTGCTCATGTCTCTTCAAATAGGCTTGACTGTCACCTGCTAAGTCCCTGGTAGAGCAGACGTAGGTCAGTGATTGTCAGATAAAAGCAAGAAAGGAGAGCAGTGATCAGATGTATTCACTGGGCTACAGTACTGTCCTGTCCATGCTGAAACGTGCTGAGTGAAGCCGTGACATGCACAGAGATCGTCCACACATGTACACGCACGCCTAAACAGCTTGGTGTGTTGGTTTGTGATGCGAATTTTTAAAAAACTGAGAAATGAATGTGGCGGCCTGCTTCCTCCTGGGCTTTCGTCTCATGGTGACAGGGTCAGTGGCCAGCGTTGCATCACTGCTCTCGTCCAATGCTGTGGGTGCAAGTGTCGTGCTGCTGTCCTCTCAGGTGTGTAGGGAATTAACGAGAAACTGATTCACGAAAATTTTGTATGAAAATATTTTTAAAACACCTGTCTTTATAAGGATTAATATTCTGTAGAAAGTTATCCATAGTTCATTTTAGATTAAAAATATATATTAAAGACTAGCTCATCATTCTATGTATAAAAATATTTCAGAAAATAACATTAACCTAGATAATATTAACAAAATAAGAAAAGATTAATTTTTGGCTCCCAAACTAAACTCTTCGTTTTGCACCAGTTTTATCTCCCGGCAGTCTGCTGTCAGAGCCAGACAGATCTTTATAATTCCATCACCTGGCATTGACTCAGAGGTCCCCACAGCCACCTGTGCGGTTTTCCAGTACCTGGTGCACGGGCCCTTGGTCCCTCCGCCTGGCCATCCTCAGGTCCTCAAAGGTCCCTCACAGCCTCGTCTGGCCAGCGTGTTTCCCCACAGCCTGCTCTCCATGCCTCCTGCCTGTCTCCCAGATGCGCCCCACTCAGGGTTGTCTCGTCCGGCACGTGCGCACACTTGACCGCCCTGCCCCTCTCTCCACACCGTCGTCTCCGCACCCCCAGGAGGCCGGGAGTGTTTCCACTCTCACTGCTGCTCAGTCTGCAGCACGTGCTTCCCACTCGTGGGTGGTGTTTGCTGACTGTGGCACCCCCTGAGGAGGGTGCAGAGCCCCGAGTGCAGTGGGCGGAAGGACTCAAGTGCAGGGGGGAGGGCTTGGGTAGGGTGCTGGCTGGTCCTTGCCCTGGTTCTGAGGCCTCGTGGCCCCTCTTCCCTTCCCAGAGCTGATTTGCTTTGTCAGTGGGGGGCACTGCTCACTCTCTGGCTCTCTTCCTTCTGAGGCTCTCACAGGGCTCCCTCAATTCCTTTCCAGTGCTCACACGGCACTTCCAGTTCTAGAGCCTGCGGCTCCCATGAGGGCTGCCGCCCGCGGGAGACAGTGGGAGACAAGGCGTCAACTGCAGAGGTGGAGCTGAGCCAGGGTTGTGTGAGCCTGGTCCATGACCCACAACCCACGACCTCCGTCCACCACTGACATTCTCCAGACACGTGGGCACAGGCGTGTGGCCTGGGAGGGCTCCTGTGCCGCGGGCCAGGGCCCCTCCCAGCCCTGGTCCCAGCCCTCCCTCCAAATAGCAACCGTCTGTCCTGATGTAGATAGAATGCGGACTTCTGAAATAACACAGGAAGCTGGGTTTTTAAGTTCACGTACTGAATTGGCAAAAAAAAAAAAAAATTGTAACTGGTAAGAAAATTGTGAGTGTGTAAGTATAGTGACTCAGGTCCCAGAAACATGCCGTTTTATCATGCCGTTTTTTGTTCAGACCAGGTTTCTGCAAGTCTGGAACAGAACTCCAGCTTGAGACACTTGAGAGCTTTTACCAGTTTAAAACCTCTCTTTCTTGTGCTAAAGGCAGCACAATGTATTGTTTTGGTGGCTGCTTTGTACGTGCATAAACAGGCTTCGGTGACTGCCACTGTGTTCGCTCCTTAGGTATCTTGTAGGTGGAGGCCGGGAGGTAATTAAGGAGTTGGACACTTGCCAATTTGCATATGGTGCTCATTTGGAATGTTAGAGCCAGTGTTGGAATGCCGACTGTGGGGGGGGAGGAAGAGCGAGGAAGGAGAAGGAGCGGAAACAAAGGCAGAGAGAGAGCGTGGCAGTGGGACGGGTCCGCAGGCAGCCGCGGCAGTGCGCCCTTACTCCTTTGGCTGACTTTCCGAAAAGCAGGAGGAACCTGGCTCTGACGCTCCCTGTACCCAGGGCCTGAGTAGAGCCGTGGTGACGCCGGGAAGAATTGAAAGAGGAGGGAAGATGGGTTTAGTGTCAGCCGCAATCAGATAATCAAAGCTTTCCAGTCCCTCTGTGGGCCCCCCCCCCGGGGGGGGGGGGGGGGGGGGGGGGAGTGGGGCCTCCCGGAGTGGACAGGCTGCCAACACTGCCCGCAGGTTGCCTGGGACTTGACTGGCAGTGCGACAGGATGAGGCTGTCGCTGTGCACAGCTGCCATGGTGGGGCTGAGAGCCCAGGCGACCCCCGAGGCAGGCGGACAGGCAGCTGGCTCGCAAGGTAGGCAGGCATTTCTGCCCCCGTCAGCCCTGGCAGGGGAGGAGAAACGAAGCACACACGGAGCAAAGCGCGTCCTTGTCCCAAGTCAGCGTGTGACGTGCCATCAGGGAGCAGCAGCAGCAGCAGCAGCTCTGAGCCCAGACTCCCGGCACAGGTCACGCCGATAAAATGGTGTCTAGGGGCAGCTGCCGGCCCTGCAGGGCAGCCGGGCAGGCTATCCCCGCCGGCCCTCCTCCGCTCCCTGGGCTCTGGCCGCCTCCCAAAGGAGGACGCCACTCGTTAGGGTCGCGCTGCCGCCTTGTAGTAGGGTCAGCCTGGAGGAAGCCATCTTCTGTACTGCGGTTGGAGGAAAGCCCGGGCAGTAAGCTCACTCTCTAACGCAGTTCTCGCCGTCATTGCCCGTAGCCCTTCATCTGCAACTGTCCTCCGCTCAGCGCTTCGTGAGTCCTCATGCTGGGGGCCAACCAGTTGGGGGATTTGGCGTCTGCCCGGCGGCAGGGTTGTGAATTCAGGTGTCCCCGAGAGTTTCACCCACCCTCTGTGCCGTCGAGGGGAGGCTCCGCAGTTCTCAGGAGCTGGCAGCCGTTGTGACTGAGCCTCACCACTTGGAGACTAAGTGACAAGGAACCTGTGTCACCAGTAAGCATCAGCAAACATGTATTTCCCGTCACAGAAAGCCACTGGGAGTATTGTTTATAGCGCATTTATTATTTTCTAATTCCCACTGAAAGGCTGTGATGGTGAGGAGTGAAGCGTGTCCTGTGTGTCAGTGCTGCGACTGATCCCGCATCCTGCGCACTGCTGGCTGAATCTGGTCCGCGCTCCCGTCTGACTGATTTGATACTTAATTAAGTTTTTGCTTACCGCAGCTTTTGGAAGCTCTTTGGATGAAAAGTTAAATACTTTTTCTTGAAAAATTTATCCTTACATTTTTAACATTTTAAAATTTAAAAGGAAAAAAAAGAAAGCTTTTCTCTTTAAGCCATGCTCTCCTATCACATAATCCTTTTTAATTTAATCACTTAAGACAGTTATGTTACTTAGATTTTTATAGACACCTATTTTTAGCATGTGTGAACCATTTAAACAGCAAAAGAAAACACAATTTAACATTATATACAGACTTCATTACTTTTTTCTTTTTAAGGCTTTTTTAGGGGAAGTTATTTTGATCATAGAATGGTACAGTGGAAAGAGCAGGAGGATTTTATTCCAAAAATGTGGGTTTTAGTTCAGTCCTTACTGCTTTATTTGTTATAACACCTTTTCCAAGCTTGACTTCTCTGAACCTCTCTTTCCCCATCTCTAGAATGGACACGATTTTTGAGGCTCGGTTCACTCACTGTGTGTGGAAATACTCAGAACCTCAGGGTGCTGTGCAGTAGGTGCTGTCTTGTGGGGTGAGGACTCCTGCTTATGAACTCTCTGACCCTGCTGCATACCAGGCGCGTGGGACTCGGCCCTAAAGTCCCTGGACTGTGCGGGTGGGTCTGGGGCCCCTGCGAGGCAGTGCCGCCCGGTCCCTTCACAGCTTTTATTTGAGGCGAAGTGCTGGTCCTACATGTCAGTGTGTCCACAATTCTTTTCCACGTAGTGCTGTCTTTTAGACCTACTACTACTGAAAGTACTGAAAGACGGGTTTGTGGATTGAAACACAGTCAAGAGACTTTGGGTTAGGAAAAGCAGATTGTTCAGATTTCATTGAAGTTATAAGAATACATGCATTAAACGTAAAAGAGAATAATGGTCTTTTTACATTGTTCATTTTTGGAGTAAATTCTGGTGTCAGAATATGTTGTGGTGATGGTAATGGGGTGGTGGTGCTGACGGTGATGATGATTGTGGTGGTGAGGAAGATGATAATGGTGCCCTGGTCAGCATGGCTCAGTTGGTTGGAGTGTCGTCCTATATACTGAAAGGTCACAGGTTCGATTCCCAGTCAGGGCACATGCCCAGGTTGCGGGTTCAATCCCCAGCCAGGGTTCATGCAAGAAGACAACCAATCAATGCTTCTCTCCCTCTCTGTCCCTCGCTCCCTTTCCCTTCTCTCTAAAAAGCCATGGAAGTGTCCTCAGGGTGAGGATTAAAAGAAAAAGGTGATGATGAAATAATGGTGGAGGCGATGGTGGGAGTGGTGGCGAAGATGAGGCCCGGGTAGCTTCTCAAACCTACTTCAGCCGTGCTCCCCGGAAACCCACAGAAGTCTTTAAAGGGGTCTGGGTGCTGGGGAGGGGACAGTGGTGAGTGGGCAGAACCTAATTTGTGCAGAGTGGCTTTAGGGTTAGCTCTTTCATGTGTTGGGGATACAGGCCCTGCTGTTCGCATTCTCTGGCTTGCTCTGTTTCCACCACTGCACTGAGAAGACGGTGGTGAGTGGTATTTTCAAATCAACTTGAGTCTGTATTTGAAAACTATAAATAACTGCATTAAAATCATAACTTTTGCTTTCTGGTTTTCAACACCTTTCCAGCTTTTAAATGCGTTTTGTGTTCAAACTATTATTTTTTTTAATTACTCAATGATTTCTTTTTTTATATTTTATTTTTAGAGAGGGAGAGAAACATCAGTGTGTGGTTGCCTCTCACACACCCCCTACTAGGGACCTGGCCTGCAACTCAGGCATCTGCCCTGGACCGGGAATTGAACTGGAAACTTTTTGGTTCACTGAGCCACAGCAGCCAGGGACAAACTATTATTTTTTAAAAATATATTAAAGTAGGAGAGAACTTCCAGTCAAGATGGTGGCATAGATAAACATGGCTCACACAGCCACATCAAAATTACAGCCCTGCCTAGTGTGGCTCAGTGGACTGAGGGCTGGCCTGCAAATCAAAGGGCTGCCGGTTCGATTCCCAGTCCGGGCACATGCCAGGTTGTGGGCCAGGTCCCCAGAAGGGCGATCAAGTTGAATGGAAATCTGACAGTTATGGAATTAAAGAAAACATATCTGTCCAGACTGGTAGGAGGGGTGGAAGCACTGAATGGCTTGGTCCCACATCCACGTGTCATGGATAAAAATTTGCGAGGAATATCTTGGGAGCGAGGAGTCCCAGCCCCACACCAGACCCCCCTAGCCCAGTGTTCCAGTTCCAGGAAGAGAAGTCCCCATAGCAGCCATCTCAGATTGCTTTATGGCTGAGGCACGGTGGCCCTGGGCAGAACACAGGTGGGAGCTGACCTTGGCCTGCACCACCTAGGAAACTCTAGAGCCTGTGCACCCAGTGCTACAGACCATGTCAGAGCACCACCACCCTGCCCCTACAACAGCTGATCCTCCATGAAGGGCAGAGGGTGGTGGTCAGTGGTCACAGCCAGTCCTTGTAGCTGACTGGCCTGGGTGAATCCCTCCCACTGATCTGCCAACAGCAATCAAGACTCGACTACAAGAGGAGAGAGTACTCAGGCCACACGAAGGGCACATCTGGAGTACCCAGCTTGGAAGATAGGGGAGGAGGTGCTCTGGACCCTACAGGACACCTACTACTTTAGGCCATACAACCAAGACAGGGAGTCATAACCACTCTACCTAATACATAGAAACAAACACAGGGAGGCTGCCAAAGTGAGGAAACAAAGAAACATGGTCCAAATGAAAGAACAGATCAAAACTCCAGAGAAAGCACTAAATGAAATGGAGATAACCAATCTGTCAGACGCAGAGTTCAAAACACTGGTTATCAGGATGCTCAAGGAACTGAGTGAGGACCTCAGCAGCATAAACAAGATCCAGTCAGAATGAAGGGCACACTAATTGAAATACAGAACAATTTACAGGGAAACAGCGGTGGAGTGGATGAAGCTGAGAATCAGATCAAGGATTTGGAACACAAGGAAGCAAAAACAACCAATCAGAACAAGGAGGAGAAAAAAAAAGAGTCCAAACAAAGTGAGGACAGAGTGAGCAGCCCCTGGGAGAACTTCCAAGTGTCCCGACACTCACATCACAGGGGGGCCAGAAGGAGAGGAGAAAGAGCAAGAACTTGGAAATCTATCTGAAACAATAGTGGAAGAAAACTTGTCTAATTTGGTGAAGGAAATAGACATGCCAGTCCAGGAAGCACAGAGAGTCCCAGACAAGATGGATGCAAAGAGGCCCCCTCCAAGACACATCGTAATTAAAAGGCCAAAGGTTAAAGATAAAGAGAGAATCTCAAAAGCAGCAAGAGAAAAGCAGTGAGTTACCTGAAGGAGAGTGCCCATGGGGCTGTCAGCTGATTTCTCACAAGAAACTTAGCAGGCTAGAGGGGATTGGCAAGAAATACTCAAAGTCTTGAAAAGCAGGGACCTACAGCTAAGATCGCTGTACCCAGTGAAGATACCATTTCGAATTGAAGGGCAGATAAGGAGCTTCCCAGACAAGAAAAAACTGAGAGTTCCTCATCACCAAACCATTATTATATGAAATGTTACAAGGACTTATTTAAGAAAAGAAGATCAAAACTAAACAACAAAATGGCAGTAAGTACATATCTATCAACAACTGAATCTAAAAACCAAACTAAGCAAACAAGAAGAACAGAGTCAG